>SNQJ01S0266037.1:0-11952 GCA_010110895.2 Picea sitchensis | reverse complement strand
AATATATAGGAGAGAATGAGATGGTTACTTAGATAAGAATGATCCCACAATATCAGGGAATCCAGTACAAGGATAACCATTCGAATGCCAACCCATTCTTCTAGAAGATTCCCTTCTAGAACCATCGAGAATTCATCTTTTTCTATGCTTTAGAGAAGGTTCCCACCCTAGCTATGTTACACAGTGCGAGAAGTTCACACCCCAGCTTAAGGGAGCCCACGAGAATGGGTCATTCTCACACCCTAGGATACTAGCAACCTGTGAACTCTCTTCAAAAAAGAGTTTTCTGGGAAGAGATGAACATAACTTTTCTCAGGATAAATTTCTTATGAGGAGCCTGAGTACACCATCATCAATACACCATCATGATGACCAAAATCATGGGTAATAGAATTCCCCCCAAAGTATGAGGCTAGAACCAGTGACAGCCGAAAGACTTTGTAAAATGCATGTGTGTGTCGGAAACCAGGAGCGCACCTAATCGGAAACCTGCGAACACCCAAGCATCTGCAGAATATCAAATATATCAATTCTGAGGTAGGCATTCCCATACTTAGATGACAGATGGATGACAATTGTAGACATGGGGCATGGCCACCAATCATACACTGTGGATCCATGCCGTCAAAATATAGCATAGCCACTAGGAATACACTGTGGATCTATGAAAGAAATTTTAAATTAAGATGACATAGCCATGAGACATACACAGTGGGTCTATGTGTCACAAATTATACATACTCCATTGCAACCTGGACAAAGAGATGATATCCAGGGTCTTCAATCTCATCGCCCAAAAGTACGAATTTAACCATGTGATTACATGTGTTGAAGTCGAACATGGCAAAAACCACTTGATTACCTGTCATTGATGAAACCGTTAACAAGTGCAAGGGAAATCACCATTGATGTCAATGACTCCTAAGTTACTCTAGTACAATCCATTGAGTGTGAATGAGTGATTTGAAGTTGAACATCCAATGGAATCTATCGATCAAGGGTCAATGATGTAAACCCACTATCGAAAGCAAGGAAACCTGCCATTGAGGCATGCAAGTTCCAAGGTACCAAAGAATTTCTAAGTCTTGATTTCGGATAATGAGTTGAAGTCGACGGAACAAAACTCGTCACAAGAGGGCCTTGATGTATCCCCCATCAATGACACGAAATGAGTAACATATTTTGAAGGTGAAACATAGTATGATGTAAATTGAACTAGACACAGGGAAGGCTGACACGAAGAGAATGGACAACTGTAGATGGTCGACTCAATAAAGGTTTTAGATGGACTTCTCTTGAACATATGAACGACACGACCAATCATTTGGTAGCATTGACTCAAAGAAAACACAGGGAATAACCTTGTAGTAAATCGAATGAGAGACAAATGGATTTCCCAAACCAGCTTCAAATATAATGAATGGGGGGTGTCATGTTCAAGAGCGACACTTACTACCAATCAATACGAAGATGATAACATATCCCTTTCCCAAATTTTCCCCCACCATTTCTGGTGAGTACCTCTTTATTTTTACGCAAGCTTGAGGAGGATAACATATGCTTGTTGATATAAGATTATCCTTCGGATAAGTCCTTCGGAGTATGTTTAACGAACCCTAAAAAGGAGTGGTTCGGTCCCATTACGGGTCTGTCAATGTTTGTTTAACGAGTCTAGAGATAGAAAACTCGAAGGTTTTTCATGATTATAGAGTCTGGAAAAACACTTAAAAGAGAACTCTCTCAGTTCCTTTTTCATAAAATAGTCTGATGAGACTGAAAAGGAGATAAATTATCGCTCACCAGACGCTTTCTTCAGATACTTTATCGAGTGTGAAAATAGCAAGGTCGCTCGGCTATCTTTTCATGTTTAGAGAGTCTGAAAAGAGCTTAAAGAGGACTCCAGGGGAGTTCCTTTTTCGTATAACCTTGTTGAGCCTGAAAAAGTGATAAAAGTATGCTCGATTGCGTTCTCATGTATTTTCGAGCATGAGAACAGACAAAGACCACGCTCGAGGTTTTATACAAAAACCATAAAAAACAATCAAAACATGCGATGACAAAGAAAAAAAATACGTCTGCATCCCTATACATGAACATCGAAGTCATTACGCCTGCAAAAGTTACACTCAAAGGGGTATTAGGGATTAGGGTTTAATAAATAAATAATTATAAAAAACCAAATAACATGGTAAAAGTAAATATAAAGGAGTAAAACTCTTTTTACCATATGATTTTTAGTTTACCACTATTTGAGCCCAAAAACCCCTCTTTTACCCTCAAAGTTTGGTGTCATATTGCGGGAGTTACGAGCATCCATTTGTTGAGCCGTCAGTGACAGTGAGGTAGGCTCTTTGTCCTCTACTCTTTCATGGTTTTACTTTTCATTTTCATTGGTTACAATTCATTTTTTGAGTTGATTTTATGATCCCTACTTGCATTCAGCCATTCTCGCAGGTGGGCTACACGGGACCTGTGAGAATGGGTGATTCTTGCAAGTGAGCCCACAACAGCATGTGAGGTTCTCTCACTTTTCCTAAAGGGAACTTGCGAGAACCGCAAAGAACAAAAGTTTTTTTTTTAAATTACTCAATGAAAGAGAATCAATTCATGAATAGAGTTGCTAATCCTCTTCTTGTTCTTTGTATACAGGTATTTGGCCATCAAAAATGATTCTTGAATGGCGCGAAAGGGAGCACAAAGAAGAAAATGCTATTGCCGAAAATCATCCACCCACTATTGTTTCTTTGAGAAACTGTGGCCTCCTGAAGTACTTTCGTATCCCAAGCATGAGGGCCCAAGTCAGGTTATTAGAGTACCTTGTGCGTATGTGGGATCCCGATCAACAAGTATTTCATGTAGGGGTCCACACACTGTCCTTAGACATTGAGGACATTTACTTCTTGACTGGATTGTCATGGTAGGGGTACCACGTGAGCCTGACTGGTAGAAAAGGTGGCAGGCTGCCCATGAGTGAGTACTATCTTTTACACTGTGTTCCCGAGGCAAAGAGGAAGAAAGGGAAAGTAGCTATTTGGGGAGTACAGGATTTGACCCTCCGTACTATATTATTCACCATTTCTCAAATGGCTGGGAGCTCTGCTCCTCACATGGCACTTCAGAGTTACTTTCAGTATGCTATAGATTGTACTGAACCTCGGGTTTTTAACTGGGTAGATGCAGTGCTTCGTAGCATAAAAAGGAAGTTGACCTAATGTAGACGAGGCAACCTGAAGCAATTCAGGTACGGATCTTTGTTAGTTTCCTTATTTCTCGAGAGGGTTCCATTACTGAGGTTGCAAGTGGAGTGGAATTTACTAACTCCCAGGGATCCAAGAATGCTGAGATGGTGTCAGCTCATGGCCCAGCACATAGTTGGACCAATCATCAAGTATGATGATACCTTCTTTGACTAGCTTCAACCACAGATGTTGATGGTTGATGATTATGCTTATGCCGGGTTGGATTTTCGAGGAGATCCGGACTTAGTCCTGCTGGAGGATGCTCAGTGGGGGGAACTTGGTAAGAAGTACACAATTTTTTTCTTTTTAAATGTTTTTGTGAATTTTATCATATTCAAATGTTTTTTTGTTTTATATGTTCTTCCAAAGACTAAATACAAAATCATTGTTGATGACACAGATGTGGGACCTTACCTACCTCCTGGTACTTCTCCTATTCAGCGGCGAGGAGAGGTAACACCAGTGCCACAATGGGAAGTCGGGGATTATCAAGCAGTGGAACAAAACCTAGAGGGTTTGATAGCAGATATACCAGACATGCCTCTTAGAGAGGTTCCACGATGCGATCAACGTCATATAGTAGGAGTGTCAGATTCCATGAGTCGACTGCTCTGTAGAGTTGCCCGAGCAGTCGTGTGTTACCGTGAACATCATCCATGACATCACTTTCTAGAAGCTATGAGCTTCAGATTTTGACATTTTGGTCTTTGGACAATTTTTTTTTGTAAAAAACTCTTTTGATCGTTATATATATAGATGGCTTCTACCGGTTTATCATGTGTTATGAAAATTGATATGATTCATTTATAAATGATCCAAATGTCTGTCTAATACATAGTTATCCAATGCATCAGTTAATGTATTTAGACATCTAGGAATATGTTGATATTCAATGTAATCAAAATAATGTTCCAAGAGGCGAATTCGCAAATACACCCGTAACAAAGTAGGACTTCAAATAGTATAGACATTACTTAACTATAGTACTACAAGCTGTGAATCTAGTCACACAGCCAAATGACGGATTCTGAGCGAGATAGCATCAACCAATAATTCAATAACGGCGCTATACTCTACAATGTTGTTGGTCACACGGCTGAGACACACACCTTGTAAGGAGACAAGTTCATTTGTAGGGGTGTAAATTGCCCATGCACCGGAAGTAAGGTTCTGAGTACTATGGCTAGCACCATCAGCGAAGCCAATATAGGATAGTGAAGACTCCGACATCTGGAAATCAAACACAATGTCACATAAGGGCAGAGACCAGATAAAGACAAAAGAAAGCTATAGTAACACACAAGAAGTATGATACAATAAAAATACAAGTACTCGTGCACAGATGATTTTATGCATAGTACTTCTTCAAGTACAACCCATTCCTGGGTTCACTCAAAGGAATACCATCGTAGTCTACTAAATCATAAGCTCCTTTTTCCAAAACTCGTCGAACGATATAAGGACCTCGCCACATGGATTTGAATTTTCTAGCTCCTAGCATATCTTGATCTTGATCATAGACGAGAACGAGATCTCCTTTAGAGAAAATGTGAGGCTTGACATGTTTGTCATATTGGGCCTTGACACATTTCTTCTGAGCTTCTATAACTAGGGTAGCATCGCGTCGAGTTTTGTCTAATCGCATAAGATACAATAGACGTTCTTCCTCAACAGAAGTGTTTGGTAGGAGTTCAACAGCTAGTTTTAAAGAGGGTATCTCGCATTCAATCGGGAGAATAGCTTCCAAACCATAGACTAACCGGAAAGGTGTAAACCCAGTAGCGGACTTGACAGATGTCCAGTAAGCCCACAATGTCGAAAACAACATTGTGTGCCAACTTGTTTTGTGAATCCCTATCATTTGTCGGAGCATAGTTATGAGAACTTTGTTAATTGCTTCAACCTGATCGTTGGCTTGTGGGTAATAGGGCGTTGAGTTATCATGGCGAAGACCCAACTTTTTAGTAAGTTCGGACATCATGAAGTTTCTGAAGTGGCTATCATGATCAGTGGCGATGGCTTCGGGAACACCAAAATGAGCTACGACGTGATTAAAAATGAATAATGTTGTGGTCTTTCCAGTGTTGTAAAATGTCGGCATCGCCTTGGCCCATTTCATAAAGTAATCGACGACTACAATGATGTAACCATGCCCCCCGGCCAAGTGAGGGTGACATGTCATGAAATTGATGCCCCATTTCACAAAGGGACCAACTGAGACCATAGGGTGAAGAGGAGCAGGATGTGACCGTATCTTCTGATTATAGGTCTGGCAAGCATGGTATTTTTGAACGACGATTATGCAGTCGTTAAATAAAGAAGGCCAAAAATACCCTGCTCGTAAGATCTTCTGGGAAGTAGCATACCCAGACATATGACCACCACATGCACCAGAATGGAAGTCATTCAGATCTTTCTCGGCTTCGTCAAATGTTAGGAAACATCGAAAAACAGAGTCAAACCCTCGATTATAAAGAGTATGCCCGAGGATAATATATTGACGGGCTTGATAGCGTATGCAACATTGGTCAGTACTAGACAAAGTTGGCCGGAAAGTATGGGTTTGGAGATATATAATGATATCACCATACCAAAGATCATCAGTGCTGATAAGGAAAAGAGATTCATCGGGTAATGAATCAATGCTACATTTTCCGTTGCAGAATGGGGAAAGTCGCATATCAACTCAGCAAAAACTAAGGACTTCTTGGACTTGGTGCATTCGAATTCCAATTCAAACTCCTGGAGTATCACAATCCATTTGGAGTATTTTCCCCCGAGCAATTGATGTGTCAAAATGTGTTGCATAGGGTTGCAGTGAGAAATCACTATAGTCTTGCACGAGAGGATATAGTGCCGGAAGCATTGGACGACTTGGACGGCAGCCAAATCCAGTTTTTCGACATGTAAATACTTGATTTCAGTAGGCGTTAGACTTCGACTCAAGTAGTAAATCACATGTTCATCGTTAGCATCATCCTCTTGGACGAAAACCATACCAATGGTGTAATCCGAGGCAACAAGGTAGAGGAAATAATCGCGACTGTAATCGGGGGGAAAGAGAAGCGGAGCACGTGTTAGGGACAATTTCAAAGCTTCGAAAGCATTGTTGGCTATGGTATCCCAGACAAATTCTGAATCCTTTTTTAATAGCCGCGTAAATCCACGAGTGATCTCGGCATAATTCGGGATAAAACGACAAAGAAAGTTTTCTTTCCCCTGCAAACTTTGCAACTGGCGAAGTGTAGAAGGAGGACGGAGATTAAGGATCACCTCAACCTTTAAAGGATCCAACCGGATCCCTTGACGTGAAATGATAAAACCTAGAAGGCGGTTGTATTCCATGCAGAAAATGCACTTATGAGGATTTAAATGTATATGGTAGAACCAACAGTGAACGAAAATGGCTTGGAGGTGGGTTGGGTGATCAGCTCGACACATTGAGTGAGCAGGTAAATCGTCCAAATATGGTTGAACGATGTGCTTGATATCATGGAAAGCATAAGACATAGCACGTTGAAAAGTTGCGCCAGCGTTCTTGAGACCGAAAGGAAGTTTTCGATAGGCAAAAGTACCCCAAGGACAAATAAAAGCAGTCTTATGTTGATCCTCGAGAACAATGTTGATTTGATTATACCCAGAGAAACCATCCATGAGAGAGAAGATTTCACTTTCGGCGCAATCATCGACAATATGATCGACGAAGGGGGTAGGAAAGTTGTCTTTGGGACAAGCTTTGTTGATATCCCTATAATCAACACATACACGAATGGTGCCTTGTTTTCTGTCAATCGGGACAAGATTGGAAACCCAGGCTGTGAGAGCCACCGGATAAATAAAGCCGGCTTTCAGAAGTTTCTCTACTTCAAGCTTGATAGCAGCCGCTTTACGTGGGTGAACTGGACGAAGGGTTGCCGGATCGGTTTAGCATCGGGGTATGTCTTTATCTCATGTATCACAATCTCAAGGTCCATACCCGACATTTCTTCGTAACTCCAGGCGAAGATGTCATGAAACTCTTTGAAAAGGGATGTGTAGGTGACAACTTTGTTAGAAGAACATGAAGATTTGATATGGACATTTTCGACAATCCCAGGTTTGATGGATATGTCAAGGGGAATAGTGGGTGAGATATTGCTTAAGTTCCCTTCGGAAAACACTTCATGTGCAGACTCGGGAACAGTGGAGATGATGACAACGGTTGACGGGGTCGAGATCCGTTGGTAGTTCTCAAGGGCATGTTGCTCCAGAAAGAGGATGGAACGATGATGGTCATCGTCCCAAGGGGTTTCTTCCATGACAGACATGATCATTTCCTCAGTGGGAAAAATGACACGGAAAGGATCTAGAGACAACTCATCAAGAGAGGGGGTAGAAGGAGTTTCCAATTGAATGGCCTGATAGGCGGATTTGACCGGACTTAACGGCATTTCATCGTCGTAACGAAGATGATCTCCAGGGTCAGGTACTATCCAGGGGTCATGAGACACAGGAAGTTTGTGAGGCAAAGTGTAGATCATGTTGATTGAATCAATTGATGAGAGTGGAACCTCGGGCGGTGGAATGGGGAAAGTACCCATTAGTAAAGAGTCTTTTATAAGGCCTACACCGACGTTCTCATAACCCGGTGGGGTTTTAGCGATGAATGGTACGTTGCCAGTACAGGTATCTGAATTAAAGAAGGCTAGTTGGTCGATGGTGACGACCTTACCTTGATGTGGGAAACATACCACACAGAAAAGGGTTGACACAACTGTGCACATGGAATCGATCCAGCTGCGGCCAAGCAGAAGATTGTAATCAAGGGGAGTGTCAAAGACTTCCACTTAGACTTGGACCTTTTTTCCTTCTAACGTGATGGGAAACGAAGGAAGAACACCATAGGGCTTAAAACTGGAGCCATTGAAGGCTTTAAGAGTGTTCTGGGATTCATTCAAAGAAGGAGAGCCAATGGCTTTCCAGCAAGCAAGAGACATAACACATGTCGAGGCACCCTCATCGATAATGGTTTGGAAAATGTTTTTTTCAGAGACAATCACTTGGATCTGGAATGCGAGTTGAGGGGGTAACCTTGGAATGTGATCCTCCAAGTCAAAAATTATTAAATTTGTATCCGTCGGACCGATTCCATCTATAGATTTCAACAGTGCCTTCTGTTGTACGGGACAAGTTTGAAGGAATTCAAGGGATGACATCGCAGAAGGTGCTTGGGCCAGATCTTCAACAATGTTGTAGTTCTGGTCCGCACGAGCATGAGGATTGAAAACTGATTTTTGAACGATGCCCTTTGGGGGGGGGGGTTGCAGAACTGTGTCGAGGCTCGGTCATTTGAGATGAAGAGGACCGTTTGTAAGTGGAGTCGCGGGAGAGGGTTGTACCAAAGAAGGAGGTAGATCATCAACCTTTTCTTTAGAGGGAGAATAATCTTTGGCTTGAGTAGTGAGTGCAACATCGCTCTGCTTAGAATCGCTAGTACACATCAAGACATAGGATGTAGTCGAAGATGAGGGTTGGTCTTGAATGACTAACTAAGCCTGTTGTTGAGATGGGAAGGGTTGGGACAAAATGGTCAAAGCAGGTGGTTTTGGAGCTCCTTGAAGGAACTTAGTGACTTTGGCACGTCGTGGACAATCCTTTTTGTAGTGATCATCACCACAGATAAGAAAAGGGTATCGAGGTTTGCGCTTATCTTGATCTTCAACAGGTGTAGTTTTGGTTCGCTCTGCTTGAGAAGTATTTTTGTTCTCCTTATTCTTACCTCTCCCCTTTTTAGATTTGTTTTTACCGGCTGGGGTAGATTGGACAGCATTTACCTTAGAAGTCTTGCCAGCGGGAGGGGCAGGGGACAGAGCATTTTGAACATTAGAAGAAGTAGGTTTGGGGTTTGTGCTTGAGGCGGAGTGTGGTTGGGCCTGGAAAGTGCTAATCACACCGTTAGCAGCATGCGAGGCAGCTATAGTAGTTGAAGTTGTGAAAGTGGAAGGACGAGGTAAATCAGGTAGTAAATCGTAAAGGGTACCCATTTGTGAGTAAATGAGGTCAAGATATTGAGCACGACTGATAGCCTATTCTTCGGTGACCACTCCACCCATGGAAATGTCACGATTGATGTCATTCACAAATGATTTGGTGAACCATTCTTCCAGCAACTGATCGGGGAGTTTGAGTTTAATAAAACGTCATCTTCATCACCACTCATGAATGTGATCGGATATATGAGTGGCCTTGTTCTATTCGAAAAAAGTAAAAATCTCAGTCCCCATGTCATAACAAATCGGTAACTGGTAGTGTGTGAGGAAAGCCATAGCTAGGGTGTTAAAGTCAGAGAAGAAACCTCGTGGCAATTCGATATACCACTTCGTAGTAGAACCTATGAGGGTTCATTGAAAAAGACGTAAACAAATAGAGTCATCCATCAACGAGTTGGATGAACACCATAGGTGAAAAGTCATAACGTGATTGTTTGGGTCCTCTCCTTCTTTTCCATCGAATTTGGGAATATTCGATGGTAGCTTGGCGGGTATAGCAAGCCATTGGGGAGAGTGACGAATTGGATCATTTAAAATCCTTGACAAATCTGGAAGATCCAAAGTGGCTATAAAGGGTAATTGTCGATTCACCTATGGGTACTGGTGGCTTTGGGGAGGAAGCCCCGTCGGCAAACCAGTAGGACCATAATCAGTCTGCATATAATGTGAATATCCAGGCAGATTCGGTGGTGGTTGAAGAGGATAGTAGCTCATAGGATTGTACCCTGGAACAGGGACTTGAGTTTGAGCATTCACCCCCCAAATGGGATTGAACGAACCTGGATATGGTTGGCCCATACTAGGGGGTATTACGGACACAGCTGGAAACTGTTGCCCCCTAGTCGATTGAGGAGGATGTTGTATCAACTGATTCCAATACTTGGCCAAGGAGGGAGGTATGTTTTGCCCATAAGGTGGGGTTGGTCCTCACATCGAAGGTGGTGTTCCAATTGGGGGAAATGTTCCAATTGGGGGTTGTGTTCCAATTTTGATTTGCGTTACAAAAGGAATTTTCCCACTGAGAGGGGGTTGAGTCATACCACCTTGGTGAAATTGTCCACCAACGGGAATCTGGTAATTGGGTGTGAATGATATAATAGTGCCACTAGGATAAAGACTGCCAGTACAAGATGAAGAAGGTCCTCCAAAAGGAAATTGAGGGAGTGTCTGTTCAGACCCAAATTTGATCAATTTTTATGCCTTATATCTTTCCATATGATCTTTCTAACAGTCTTATACTCCTCATTTTGTATAACTTTTGCTTAGACATTGACTTAAACCGATATCTAAAGACCCAAAACTTGTCTTTAATAGTTCTCTTGTTTTTAGTTTAGTTTTGAGAGTTTTTAATGCATAATCTCACTTATAAAATTATATTATGAATTCCTGTACTAATGTTGATGTTCCAGCACCAGGATGAATGTTTCAAGGATAATCCCTCTATGAGAATCTTCGTGAACAACCAGCGCATGCTCCATTATAGTTATAAATGACAAATTATCTTGATGACACTTCGTGTCATGTGACTCGGGCAATTAAAAGGCATCGCGACATTCTCTCCTACATTGGCGCAGTGGTTACACTAGCTCTGTGATGTTGAGCGCATCAATTCTCTCTTGTATCAATGCAAAACACATATTCAAACCCTTATGTAACTGTTACATTAAATACGTTATCTATTCTGGGATATGAGAAGATACCAGAAAGATAGTATGTAGGGGGTTCGAAATTATATATAAGGGAAGATAGAAATGATGTGGGATAGGTAGATATGATGGGGAATAGCTGATACATAGAACACAGCTTGGAGGAATGTAATCGTTTTTGTGTAGATGGAATAGAACAAGAACGCATTTCTTATTTTAGTCTTCTGTCTTTTGATTAATTTTGAATCTTGGCTATAAGAATGGATTGATAGTTAATTATCGATGCAACTTGGATAGGAAGGGCCCCCTACCCAGGATTGCAGTGCATCTTCAGTCATAATAGAAGGATTTTTGTAGGTTCTTTTTCTCAGAAATTGTGATTAGTTTCTTGCAATTTAATTTCAGTCCTGTTCATGATTTGAGGAAGTTTTCATTTTCTTACAACAGTTAAGGAGTAATAAGGTTATAATTAGCATCTTGAGTGATTCCGATTCAGTTTTCATTTCTTAGCAGAATGTCTTACACAATGATTCAGTTCACTTTGAATAAGATGTTGAAGTTGTTTTTAAAGTTATGAGGATTGGTTGCTGGTTTACATATAGGTTATTTCAATTAGGCTTCTTCAAGTAGATTGTTTCCAAGAATTTCATTAATAAGAGCAGTTTTATGAAGTTAGTACAGGGTAGTACATAGTAGTGCAAACGAGTGCAGAACAGAGTAGAGTACAGTAGCTTCTTCCAGCAAGTTCTTTTAGCAGTTCAAAGATTAGTTTGGCATTCTTTAAACCCCCTCTTCAACCCTGCATTTCCTGTGCTGGTTCCTCTAAGTCTACCTTCCCAGGTTGACAATTAAATGTTGGTTCATATGGTATATATCTTTAGCTCGTCATTTTTGTTGCCGTTGCCGGGGAGGTACTAAAAAGGATTGGAGAGTGGGCTCCGAAGTTTTGCCAAGTAGATTTGATTTCTGCAAGTATTTCTTTAGAAGTAAAGAGTGCTTTCAAATTCATTAGTGTGCAAGTGGTTCATTTCAGCAGTG
>SNQJ01S0266036.1:0-12102 GCA_010110895.2 Picea sitchensis | reverse complement strand
CAACTTCACATGGCCATAACTCTCTAACCATGAGGAGTTATGTGACGTTCCACATACCACTGGAAATGGAATGACATGTACTATCCATATAAAATAGTATTCCCTTCAAATATATTAAAATTCATACCATTATACATGAAACAAACTTGGGTCCATTACCCAAACCTTTGTGCTACCAGAATTCACTAACGAACTTTCTTCAAGGGTTGACATCAATGAAAACCAACCCAAATAATCAACAACATATGAAGCTTCCTATGACCCAAAATTTTCAATAATACTGAAAGAAGGAAGACCTGTCACTTTAGATGAAACCAAAAAATATGGAGTTGATATTGAAGGTAATATGGCTGCTTTTGGTAAAATCAAACTTAAGGTTGAAAATTATGATAAAAATAAGAAAAGAGAGGAATACCTTGCCCTAGCTTCCACTTCTAATCCTCAATATTTGAAAATAGAAGAAATGACCAAGCTTATAAGAAATATTTCCAATAAAATCACTAAGTTGGAAATGGGAAATAGGGTAGTTGGCCCCACAACTCAGAACACTAGACAAAGAAACCCTAAAAAAAACTCCGAACAGGTTAATCCAAATCCCCAATTCAGAAACCCAAATCAAAATTAATTTATAAGGCCCATTAATCCCCAATTATTAAGGAGAAATTAAGAACCCCCTATTCCTCCTATAAGGAAAAATATTGTGGAAGACCAATTAAATGTTTAGGATTTTGAAACCACGGGTGTTGAAGAACAAGAACCAATGGGTGATATGAATTGGCTTTAAGATGAAGGAGCTCCCTCTCATTTGACTCAATATGAATACCATGATTGCTTGGGAATAACCAATCAATTAACTAATGAAAGTAAAAGAGAAGGAGATGATTTTTGGTTTGCATAGCAAAGATCACTTGTTGATACTTTACAAGCTGAGTTGTAGAGAAAATATGATCTCAGACCTAGGTAAAATAGATAGTTAGTGAACCCCAAGAATGCTAAATAGAATTAGGAAATAATCTCAGATAAAAACCAAAAAATAGAAAAGGATGGGGGACCTCCAAAGAATAGAACTGATTATAAGATACAAGAACCAAACAAACCCCTGTCAAGTTCTTTTAATTTAACAAACAAATTAAATAAAATAAAGGTACCAATTCCTCTAATGAAGCTAGTAAAAAATCCCATGTAATTTCAACAACTCTTTCCCTATAAACTTTTCAGATATGATAAATTTATAGGATGACTCTCCATAGGTTTTGGTAGGACCACATTTGGAGGAAAGGAATGGTATAAACCCTCCCTTTTATGTGAGTTTAATTGTTCATGCCCATCTCTTACATAACTATATGCTTAATTCAAGAGCATCAAAAAACCTTATTCCAAATATAATAATGGAACAAGTTGGTTTATATATCACTAGACCTTATAAATACTTATATTCCTTCAATTCCAAAAAGGCAAAATGTATAGGAATGATAAAGGATCTAGCTGTCCATTTGGCACAAATCCCATCAAAAAGTATCATGATAGATGTGGTTGTTGATAATGTCCCTGTAAGCTATGGCATGTTATTATCCAGATCTTGGGGAGAAAAATTAGGAGGTTCATTACAGTTGGATATGACATATGCAACCATTCCAATCTTTGGTGGTCAAATTAGAAAGTTATATAGGGAGGAAAAATTTGCATCTACAATTAGTGATTTGACCAACCCAAAATTTTTCCCTATACATGTTTAAAATGATGACCTAGGAAACTTCGTTCTTTCGGTTAGCACTGATGAGTACTCTTTGGCTATCCAAGAACCCTTGCTTAAAAAAATTGAAACTCAGAATCATGAGAATGAGGTTTGGAAGATGTTCTTTGATGGGGCATTGTCTAAGGGTGGTTCAAGAGCCGACATTGTTTTCATTTCACCCACTAAGGAAAGGTATACATTTTATTTTAAACTTGAGTTTGAAATGAATAATAACGTGGCTGAGTATGAGGTACTACTCTTAGGTCTTGAAACAACCAGAAAACTAAAACTACAAAATATTTTTGTTTTTGGTGATTCTAAACTTGTTATTCACCAAGTGAAAAAAATGTTAGACAAAACATCGCAGGATAGGAGCATATAGGAACCAAGTATGGGATCTAGTCGATAACTAATTTTTGGCAATAGATTTCATTGCAATCCCTATCAATAAAACATCCCATGATGAGAGCATATAGGAACCATGTATGGGATCTAGTGGATAACTAATTTTCAGCAATAAATTTCACTGAAATAGCCAAGAACATTAATCAACAAGATGACTCCTTAGAAGTATCATCTAGTCTTTTTAAACCCCTAAATGTTTTATCTCTAAAGTATGAAGTTTAAGTTTTTTATAGACCATCAATTCCAGATAATATTAAAAATTGGCAAGTTTTTGAAGATAATATGGAAATCAAGAGGTTCTTAGAATCAATACATGATTTTTTTGCCATTCATACTGATACTGAAAATGCACATGAAAATGAAACCGTAAACAAAAAAATTGTAAATACCATAGAAGAAAATGAAAATATAGATAAGAATGCAAAATTTAAAAAATCGATAGCGAATCACAAAGTTGTTCATATTAAAAATAATTATATACCAAGGGGATTAGTCGCTTTAGTTTTTTTTTTTGATAAAAATGACATAGTATTCAGACCCACACTTCAACCCAAATAGGAGGATGTGGAAGAAGTAAATATTAATACAGCCGAAAATCGAAATCTGGTTAAAATTTCTAAATCCCTTCCTTTAGATTACAAAAATAAATATATAAAACTCTTAGGGAAATTTATGAATATTTTTTCTTAGAGTTACCAGGATTTGAAAACCTATGATACATCTATTATAGAGCATAGTATACCCCTGAAGGGAGGAGTGGAACCATTCATGCATAAGCTAAGACATGTAAACCCAATACTGTTACCTATGATTGAAAATGAGATTAAGAAGCTTTTAGATGAAAAAATCATAATCCCATTAAGATATTCGGATTGGTCTTCAAACTCAGTTCTTGTCAGAAAGAAAAATGGAGAAATCTATTTGTGTGTATATTTTAGAAATCTTAACCGAGTCTCTTTGAAATATAACTACCCTTTGCCTAAAATGGACCACATATTACAAAAAGTCATAGGATCACAAATTATATGTATGATGGATGGATTCATTGGATATAATCATGTTTTAGTAAAATGAGAATATAGACATAAAACTGTGTTTACTACTCCTTGTAGCACCTTTGTGTATGATAAAATTCCTTTCAGGTTGATGAATGCAGGAGCTACATTCTAGAGAGCAATGAACATTGCTTTTGTTGATGAGAAAGATAGATTCATTGTGACCTATTTAGATGATATGATCATTTTCTCAAAAATTGAAGACAGCCACTTAATACACCTTCAACAAATCTTCAAGAAATGTAGGAGAATTGGGTTATCAGTCAACCCTAAGAATACTTTCTTTGCCATGATTGAAGGATAACTTCTTGGTTATTTAGTTTCTAATGAAGGAATAAAAATCAACCCTAAAATGGTATAATCTATTCAAACCATAGGTTTCCCTATACATAAATAAGAAGTACAATAGTTCTTAGGAAATATCGACTTCTTAAGGAGATTTATTCCTAGCTTTGTTGAAATCATGAAGGATATAACCAACATTATCCAAGTGAATATCGGTGGCCACCCACCTTTTCCAACTGGCTCAAAACAATTTTCTGGCAATTTTGGTAATTTACTATTTTTAGCAGTTTTTAACTTCCGGGGCCATTTTGAGGGCCTAAATGAAGGTTTTTCGGGATAAAGATTCTCAATGATAGATGAAGGATTTGATTGAGCCCCCAAAATGAATCTCCTCGACAATACCTTTCCAACGATCTATCGTGCACCCCAAATAGAGATCGTATGCCAAAATTACGCCCCCGAGAAGTTGATACACCAAACTACCCAAAACGGGGTCGACAAAACTATTGGATTTTCATCTTCCATGGTTAGGGTTTTGGATTTTATTTATGATAAAAATTCCTTTGGATCCTCATTGTAAAAATCATCTTTTTGTGAATGAGAGTAGCATTCACATCTCTTCTAAGAGATAAGCTGCCACCATTCTAGCGAGTCTCTCACTCTGTATTTTTACAGTCTTTGTACATTTTCACTCATTAATAGAAAATTGTGTATTACTGTATCTCTGTGTTTATGGTTGCATCTCTGATACATTTCTGTTATATTATTGGATATACAAGATATATTTGTACATTTCTTTATTATATCTCCACTCTCATTTCGTGCCGAAAATAATCCAGATCAGTGGTATCAGAGCAGGTTGATCTTGATCGTTTTTCAGTGCATGTCCTCGACGAGGTCCGAGTATAGCAAGTTGGGTCTAGATCTTGTCTCTTTTGAAGAAAATATCTCTCGCACATCCAAGAAACCCTCCATGGTGGAAGAAAAGAAAAATGACAGAGAAAATGATTCTATTAATTTGTTTCTTGAGCAAGTTGTCACACGACAGAGGGATGAAATGATGGAGAATTTTGCCCACATCCTTCAATGCCTGCCGATAAAAATAGGTGCGTATTCATCAAGTGACCACTTTGGAAGTACCTTGTCTTTAAAGGTACAAGTTAATTTTGATATTCCCATATTTGAAGGACACATAGATTCAGATGCCTTAGAAAATGGTTAAATCTGCTACAAGGTTATTTCTCTGTTCATAATTTCTCTGACAGGGAAAATATCACCTTCACACTCCTTAAGGCTCTCCCCCATGTCAAACATTGGTGGGAAACTTACTTGGAGCAAAGTTACACCGAGGAGTTAGGAATATATGGGGTCAATCCCACTTGGGATTTTTTTATGGATGTGGTAAAGGAACAACATTACCCTATTGGAAACTATGAGGACCAATCCATGAGATGGACCACACTGTGGCAAGAGAGGGGCCAAGTAGTTCCAGAGTTCACTAATACCTTCCGTACCTTGTGCACCAAGCTGGGTATAAAAGACTCTGAACGACATTTGGTTCTGAAATACCATGGGGCTCTACACAGATACATCCAAACTGAAATGGATTTTCTCGACATCTCATCACTCAGTGTTGCTTATTCATATGCTGTTAAAATTGAGCAAAAATTTAAGCACCAGAACAAATGGAAGTTCGAGTATGAAAATACACAACAACTAAAGTGTGATAAAGATGACCCTAAAAAACAGTCTCCAAAAAACCAGTCTAAGCCACAGGAAAAGAAGGGTCATGGAAAGACAAAGAAGGACACCGAAAAATGGTGTGATTTCCACAAAATCCCCTGGCACAACACTGATGAATGTCAATCAAAATAGTCATTGGTGGATGAGATTAAAGACAAGGAGCCAAACCCTGATTCGGAATTTGATTCAAAAAATATTGATAGAAGATAGATCATCGACACAGACCCCACTACTATTGTCGCGACTGCAACAATTCAACTAGAAGAAACCATAGATCCTGAAGAGGGGGATCACCTTTTTCATTCACAGATGTGGGTGAAGGGGACCCCGTTGCATTTTATTGTTGATATCGGAAGCTAGAAGAACCTCATCTTAGCAGAGGTCGTCAAACAATTGGGATTGTCGACAACACCACACCCACAACCATACGACATCTGGTGGCTTTTCTAGGGACAAGATATTCATGTTAGCGAGTAGTGTCAATTTTCATACGACATCCAACCCTTCAAGGATGAGGTATTATGTGATATTTCCCCATTGAATGTCTGTGATGTTCTCTTGGGCCAACCATATATGTGGAAGCGCCATGCTATCTATGAGTCTCGACCTTGTAGTGTCATTGTTACTTTGGGGGCTCATATCTATAGGATATCAGAGGTAGTTCCAACTACTGTCCCACCTAATCAATGCCGCAAGGTAGTATCTCATACTACAAAATTCAACTTCTTCACAATTTGTTCAAAAGGTGAACATAAGGATACTGCAACCACTAACACCTCGACCCAAGAACCTTCTATCCAATAGAAGAAGGTCAACAAGATTGCAGCAAAGTGTAAATATTCCTTCTGCATACATGAACCTCATGTAGCCAGACTAGTTAAAAAGGTCCAACCCTCCCAGCCACAGGTTTGTGACAACCTTCAACAAGCTAAGCAACGCAACTTCTCCAACAAGGAAAGCAACTCATCAAGATGTAGATTTAGCAAACGCTTTTCCCTCTACCCCGAGAAATTAACACAATAGATGCCATTACTTCCTAAGGAGGGAGGATTGATCTAGGTGGATATCGGTGGCCACCAACCTTTTCCAACTGGCTCAAAACAATTTTATGGCAATTTTGGTAATTTACTATTTTTAGCAGTTTTTAACTTTTGTGGCCATTTTGAGGGCCTAAATGAAGGTTTTTCGGGATCAAGCTTCTCAATTATGGCCAAAAGTTTTCATTGAGCCCCCAAAATGAATCTCCTTGATGATACCTTTCCAACGAGCTATCGTGCGCCCCAAACAGAGATCGTATGCCAAAATTATGCCCCCGAGAAGTTGATACACCAAACTACCCAAAACAGGGTCCACAAAATTGTTGGATTTTCATCTTCTGGGGTTAGGGTTTTGGATTTTATTTATGATAAAAATGCCTTTGGAGCCTCATTGTAAAAATCATCTTCTTGTGAATGTGAGTAGTGGGTACATCTCTTCTCAGAGATAAGCTGCCACCATTCTAGCGAGTCTTTCACTCTGTATTTTTATAGTCTTTGTACATTTTTTCTCATTAATAGAAAATTGTGTATTAATGTATCTCTGTGTTTATGGTTGCATCTATGATACATTTATGTTATATTATTAGATATATGAGATATCTCTGTACATTGCTTTATTATATCTCCACTCTCATTTCGTGCCAAAAATAATTTGGATCACAACATGTAAAAAAGGGTTATGAAGTTAAATGGTTAGAAAATACTAAAAAATATTTTTATTTAATAAAAAATGCCATAGGGGAAGCATCAATATTAATCAGTCTAGAGTATAAGAAAGATTTTATAATTTTTCCTTTTTCTTTGACACACATGATTGTTGCAGTGTTATTACAGAAGAATCATGAGGAAAATGAACAACCAATTGCATTCTTTAGTAGAGCCATTAAGGACACAGAGTTAAAGTATAGTATAATGGAAAAACACACATATGCCTTAGTAAAAGCATTGAAATCCTTCCGATATTATGTATTACAATCCAAAATTATTGCTTTTGTCCCACATGCCACTGTAAAGGAAATTCTAGGACAACAAGATTGTGATGGAAAAAAGACGAAAGTGGATTGCAAAGATCCAAGAATTTGATTTAGAAATAAATCCAACTAAACTTATGAAAGGAAAAGGTTTTGCTAAACTAATGGCTGAGTCAAACCTCAAAGATCTAGAAGTAAATGAAGTCAACTTAATTCTCCCTTTTCAAACCCACTTAACATCTCATAATCCCGAGCTATTTGAACAAGATGAAAATACTCAAGACATTATAGAAATAGATAACAAATTCTCCAAATCATCTTGGTATAAAGATATTATTTACTTTCTCATTACCTTAGAAGATCCAAACCATTTGGACGAATATCAATCTTGGTATTTAAAATTAAAATTTATTAAATATTGTATTCTAGATGAAAAATTATATTGGAAGGATCCAACTGGAATACCACTTAATTGTGTTTTAGAAGAAGAAACAAACAACATAATAAATCAACACGACGAAGGTGCTTGCAGTGGTCATTTCTCTTGGAGGACCATTGTTTATTTATTGGCCCACTATATTCTCCTAGGTGAAAAAAAAAGGTTAGGGCTTGTATTAATTGTCAACTATTTATGGGTAAGCAAAAATTTATTGCTCTTCTCTTAAAACAAATTAAGGTTGAAGCACTGTTTCAACAATGAGTATTAGATTTCATAGGAGAAATACATCTTCCATCCAATGTTTAACATAGTTGGATTTTAACCACTATAGATTATTTTACTAAATGGGTCAAGATAATACATGTAAGAAATGCTAATGATTCTACAATTATCAAATTTTTGGAAGAAAATATTATAACTAGATTCAGGTGTCCTAGAAAGATAATCACCGATAACACCAAGACATTCTCATTTGTTGCTTTAATAATTTTTTTTCAAGATTACAATATCATCTTAGGTAATTCAACCTCCTATTACCCTCAAGTAAATGGATTGTCTGAATCGATGAATACAAATCTTAAAAAGAACATTAACTGAGAAAAAGTGGAACAAGGATTCATTACTAAAATATGCACTTTGGATAAATAGGATCAATAATAAAAGATCAATCAATACATCCCCTTGCCAATTAGCATATGGAATAGATATATTACTGCCGATTCATGTAGCAATAACTGTTATGAAAATTCTCCAAGAATTCCAGGAAGAACCAAATGACATGCACCATAGGATGAACCAGATAATCCAAGTTCAACAAAAACATGAACACATTAATGAACAAATGCAAAAATAACAAGATAAGAAGATAAAACTTTTTGAAAAAATAACTAAAGATAAAATATTTGAAATATGAGACCTAGTCCTTAAATGGGATAAAAGGAGGGAAGATCTAGGAAAGCATGGGGAATTTGATAACTTATGGATTGGACCCTTTAAAATAGAGTCCTTAGAAGGTGAGAATACTTTCAAATTACAAAATATTCAAGGAGAAAATATAGGAACGACAATAAATGAATGCTTCCTTAAGCATTTTTTCATTTATTAAAGAAAAACATAAACAAATGTATATAGTGTATAAAGTGTAAAGTTTCTTTTGGCAAACCCTTGATATCATTTCATTAGAAAATAATAAGATTTGTTCCGATAAAAGAACTTCTTGTAAAAGAAAAAAAGTTTTCAAATAGAATTTAAATATTTTTCTTATCATAAATCGTATTGGTTTAAACCTTAACACCTGCATAAAGTGAAAGATTACATATTATATCTTTGTTTTAACTAAATTTGAGAAATCATCTATACCTGAAAAACAACAAAAGAATTTCAAAGGCCATACGAGGTTTCAATATGCGTTTCTCTAGAAGGACATTAAAATTGGGACTTTATTCTTTTAATTTGGTTAAGACTTTTTTCACCAACAAGTACTCATCCAAAAAACAAATTCTTCACAAAGAGCCTGATTTTCCCTAAGCATAACAAAGAAAGAAAAGATCATAAATAAATTTGCGAAATGCAAACATGTCCACCGGGGCTATGGATTCCTGTTGGAAGTGGACCAAGGTTTGTGATGCCAGGATGACTCCTATAGGGCTATGGATGCTCACTGGCAGTGGATCAAATACGTCCCCACTTTAAAAAGTTATTTAAACAAACACAATAACCCAAAATTTTCAAAATTACACTGGAGAAACACATGTTTTAACCTTTAGGTCACATACTCTCATCTAAAATAAGGTTACGATGATCACTCGAATTTGTGGGAAAAAATTATTTATGCATAAGTAGCTTCCATAGTAAAACAAGGATCTTTAAATCATCAATTAAGATAAATTCATACAAGAGAGATTTTTTAAATGTTAAAACAAAACTTAAAGACTTTGGATGTACTTTGAAATGTAGCAATTTTCTACTCATTTCTTTCCAAAATATATCAAGGCTTTTCCTTGAAGATGTTTTTAGAATTACAAAATGACAAAAAACATAGATAGAGCTTCCTCAAAATAAATACCCACATTTACAAAAATATAGATTTATTTATATTATGAGTCTTAAGTCCATTGTACATACTTATCACCGGAAAATCATAAATACAAAAAACATGACCATCCCTTAGTCTTCATAGATAGGGTCATCTATATAAAAAGAAGGACTAGGAGAAATAGAGGGATTGGATGGAGCAACTGAACTACTATATTTAGCCTGACAATGAGGACACCTCATNAGGCTTTTCCTTGAAGATGTTTTTAGAATTACAAAATGACAAAAAACATAGATAGAGCTTCCTCAAAATAAATACCCACATTTACAAAAATATAGATTTATTTATATTATGAGTCTTAAGTCCATTGTACATACTTATCACCGCAAAATCATAAATACAAAAAACATGACCATCCCTTAGTCTTCATAGATAGGGTCATCTATATAAAAAGAAGGACTAGGAGAAATAGAGGGATTGGATGGAGCAACTGAACTACTATATTTAGCCTGACAATGAGGACACCTCATGATATGGATATCCTATTTTATCCCGATTATGACCTCCATAATTTTTGTTGGATAGTTGGTTTGGACAATTGGTTGTCATTTATGTCAACCCTTGGAGAATGATATTGGAGATTGATGTCAATCCTTAGAGGTTTATGTCAACCCTTGAAGAATTCCGGTAGCAAATTCCAATAGCCCCAACAGTGTGGTTTTGGTACCCGAAGTTGGATGAGGAATATGGACATGAAGGATAGTGTAAATGAAGGTAAGAAACTCATAGATGGATAGTACTTGTCGTTCCATTTCCGGTGATATGTGGAACACCATGTGGTTCCTCACGGTTAGGGAGATATGGCCATGTGAAGTTGGGAGCCCCAAAGAGTGGTCAAGAAGCCCCGAGTTAGTGAATGAAAGGGTAAAGTGGTTGTAACAAGAAATATCTAGAAGCCCTAAATTAAGGAAAGGAGTTACCTAGCTAAAGTATAAATACACCTCAAAGAGTCTCTCATTTGCATAAGCACACATACATTGAATATCTATCTAGTGAGATTGTTATGGTCTATTTTTGGTCTTTTGGTGAATACAGTGGCAAGTCTGAGGTAGTGGAGAAAGTGAAAGATTTTCGGAGATGTAGAGTGCTAGGTTTCTGCTGAAACCATAATTTAGTAGGCACTCGTAGGTCAACCTATATCTGTTTAGTGAGGAACTCGTGGGTTAGTATGCGTTTGTCTAGCGAGGCACGTGCAAAATTGAAAAGAATGTTGGTACTAGAGTGCTGAAGTTGAGGATTGCCTAGGTTGGTCTGAGATAAGATGTTGTAGGTACTCTAGAGTTTAATAGGTATTCTTTATATGTGTTTTTATGACTAGGTGATGGTACATGGTTTATTTATGGAGCATGATTGAGGCATGTATTCAATATGTTGGTTAAGAAATTGGCATATGGTTTGAGGCATATACATGAGGTAAATGTGCTATGTGATGGTACTTCTTGGTGATGTTTTGGTACTTTCTTTATGAGGCATATCACGAGTGATATGATACTTGGTTGAGGTATATATTTGATGCATTGGTTGAGGTATATCTCTATGATGTTAATACATATTTGAGGCACATGGTTGGCAGCTATTTGAGGCACATGTTTGGCACATACTTGAGGCACATGGTTTGAGGTACATGATTGGATACATGTCTTGTTGATATTTGTATAATACTTATTGAGGCATAGCTTGGTTCTTGGTTTGGCACATGATTGAGGTGCATGTTGGATGCTTGATGTTGGCATAGTGCTTGAGGCACATCTTGGTGATATTGGCATATTGGTGGAGGTTTGGTGCATGGTTGATGCACTGGTTGTGTTATAGGTTGATGTGCATGGTTGATGTACATGGTTGGTACATGGTTTATGGTACAGGTTGTGGTATAGGTTGATGTATGGTAGATGTTTGGTATATGGTATGGTACATGCACACATCTTGTGATGGTATGTTGATGATATTGGTAGATTCTTGGTAGAGGCATGTGTTGGTAATGTTGAACATATGGTTTGAGATATGATCTCAATGATCTTGGCATGAGGTGCACGCGGATGAGAGTGGATCTGGTATTGTGGATGAGATAGTAAAAAGTTGGACATGTTGACGTGACAATGACAGTAACAGTGGTAGTGGAAATAACAGTGACAGTGGCAGTGGCAGTGACAATGATAGTGGCAGTGATTGTGGTAGTGACAGTTGGTCTACACTTATATTGTTAAGAACCAAATATCAATATAGCATAGAAAAACCTCAGAAAAAGTACTCAATGCCTTGAAAAAGAGATAATTTCAGATAATAAGCCTCTTCGAGGGGGCAACCTCCTTTTACCCCACTTAAATGTTCAAGTACAAG
>SNQJ01S0266035.1:0-11952 GCA_010110895.2 Picea sitchensis | reverse complement strand
AAAAAGGTCAGATCTTTTCTTGTGCTTCTACATCTTGAATATATTGTGATCTCCATGTGTTGATGAATCTTGTATGCACTTAAAAACTTAATAAATTAGCAGTAGTTAGTGATTCCAAGAAAGAATTTGGCTTGGGATCATTACATGGAGGGATCTTACTAAATCATTAGTTCAATAGCATGAAGGCTAGTGAGAAATTTCAAATTAATTCATGTAGCACGAAGGTTGATGAATATCCCTAGCTAGAATAATGGTCGACCTTAGGCATTGCGAGAAGCTAGTGAATATAGAGGCTACAAAAATAGGTAATATTTGGGTAGAATATAGGAAATGGTTGTAGGGATGACAAGGTTTGTTTTATAACAAACGGTGATAGTTCAATATCATAAATGTGAAAAGTATGGAGATATACTTGAGTTAACTGTGTTGTCGAGTTGTGGTGTGACTCTACAATCTTTTATTACCCCACAAATTTTTGTAATTATGCAACCTTTGACTTTGAATTAATTGTTGTAATATTGAGAGGGGGGGTGAATCGGTATGAGAACTTTTACCACTTTTAACCACAATATATATTCTTCAAATTTATCAACAGTATTCAACAGTTTATCATCAATGTATCATCTATGATTTCATTCAACATATCATGAGCATATAATCATAAGCAACATCACATCACATCAAATACAAAGTACACCAAAATTTATGTGGAAACCCAAATGGGACAAAACCATGAAATGCTTTCTTATATATTGTAAAGAATACATTCATTGGAAGCACCAACTTCCAAATTCTCCAGATACAACTAGAAGGAGGCTCCAACCCCCTATTTACAGGCTAAAACCTGAAGGAAGCTACAACTCCCTAATTTACCAGCTACAACTGGAAGGAGGATCCAAACCCCTATTTTACAGGCTCCAACCTAAAAGAAGCTACAACTCCCTGATTCTCTGGCTCCAACCAAAAGGAGGTTGCAACCCCCTTTCTTTGCCCCGTCCTACCACCTTGAAATATAAGTGTATACCAACTTGTCACTACCACCGATAATTTCATTGATATATCAATCAACCTGTCACTGTCATTGTCATGTCAACCTATCATTGTCAAGTTGTTACATCAACTTGTCATTGTCAACCTGTCACTATCTCATCAGCCTATCACTGTCATACCATAATGAATATGTCACCATTGTTGATAATCAACATCAACAAAACCAGATCCACTCTCAACCATGTACCATAACCTGTACCAAACCTATACCAAATCGTGTACCAAATATGTACCATGCCAAGTATCAACCATATACATCAACCATGTACATCAACACATGTACCATACCATGTATCAACCATGTACATCAACACCTGTACCATATAATGTACATCAACCATGTACCATACCATGTGCCAATACCTCAACCACATACCATATCACTCATGATATGTCCATAGACCATGTACCAAAAGATATCATTAATGAAGTGCCAAGATAGCCAAGATACCAAGATACAAATATAGCCAAGCTATGATTCTAATCAATGTACCATAACATCCAATGCATGTACCTCAAACATGTACCATATAATATGTCTCACACCATGCACCAAATATGTGCCTCAATTATATACCAATGTCTCAACAAGATACCAAAGGCATGACCAACACATTATCAGCATGTAACCTTGATATACCTCAAACCATGTGCCTCAAGTATGTCTCAACAACCATAAACCATGTACCAAGAGATACCATAAAACATGTTCCATATCACTCATATACAATATATGTCAAGTATCCAAGAGGTGCCTCTAACAATGTATCATATCATCACCAAATCATCACCAAGGTGTACCATGCACAATCACTACCATGACATGCCTCAAGCATGTACCATAAAAACATAAGCATAATCCTTAAAAATAATGCATAACCATACCTTTGATCATGTGGACACCATGTTGTATCAAATAATAGATGAGTAAACCAACCTGGGAATCAACAACCTGGTACAAGCATCACTTCACAACCTTTCACAAGCTTTTCACAAATTCGTGACATGCTCCTCTACTACCCATTGATATATGTGTTTTGCATCACTATGGCCCACGTACATTTGCTCCATGCTGACTTGTAACCCGTGGATAACCTCAGAAACTAGGGTTATCACTTTTTCTACAACTCTGAGACTTTCACCTTCGATCTTCCTTCACAACATCAGAATTTCTACCTCAGATTCACCATTAGACCAAAAGTTCTTCACAAGATATATATCAATAGAGTTGTGTGTGTGTCTATGAGAGAATTCTTGCGGTGTATTTATACTTCTTCACAATAACTTCATTCCTTACTTTAGGAATTTCTTGTTACAACCACTTTTCCCTTTCATTAATAAATTGTGTCCAAATAGGGTCTTCTTAACCATTCTTCGGTGCTTCCAACTATTAGAATATAATGGATGTGCTCATTTTACCATTGACAATATCACTATTTTCACCCAACCATAGGCCGAAGCCATTCTTCGAGCACCTTAACCTTGACAGAGAATCTCTCTGGAAGCAAACCCTAGGCTAGATAACCAAACAAAGGGTATCGCACCTTTCCCCAAGGATAACTCACCAACAGGAGTTGATCAGATAGTCCAAACCCTAACCAAGAGACAGTCCAAGACAAATGTGATCTTCTAGCTGCAGCAGATGCAATGGAAACTCTTCTCCAAACCTGCACACAAAATTGGGCACTGCACTGTGCACAAGTGTTGCTTTGCAATTCTGAGACTGCCTACCAAAATGAAGATTGGCCTCCTGTATTTATAGTAATTCTAGCGAACTGCCTGGGCCAAATTCTCATTCTGGGTATCTGTTTGTTCAGTATATTTTATTTCTTATGGACGACTTCTTCTCTTGGAGGCTAATAACCTAATACAAGTTATCCTCTTGAGCTGACATGTCTTCTAGGGTTATTAGCCAACTTAATAGGGTTTCTTCTTGCTTTCCAGAATATTCTATTCTCGTCAGGTTTACACCTGGAGGTAAATACCTCCTGCAGTTGCCATAATATCAACACTCCCTCCTAACTAGGGAGGTATTATAGGTAATGGTATTGAGAAAAAACATACCATTCACCCGGTAGCATCAACATAGTTGTATAGACTATCTCATGACTAGAACATGAGCACCATCATTATCATCAGTGTCATTAGCCGTATCATCTCTCAAAACCATACTCCATCTGAGTAATTAGACATGATGTTGGATAAGTTACTCACACCACAGAGTGACATAAGAGCCATTCTTCTAATTTGGACATATGTCCTAGAAGAGTAAATGTTCTGAACCATTTTCCGTCTGGGAAATCTCTGTCCTTTGATTATCCATGTAGCTGATAATCATTTCCAAAAACTGTTGATAGTCTTCAAGGCAATCGGAACAAAATAGAACACAACTGTGTTTGTCCATAGTAGTACATAACTACAATCTAGTAGTATGCTACCACACCAAGTCGCAAACAAGTACTTGATCAGTAGCGTATAGTCACAAACAATGGAACACATCCACCACAGTAGTATACATCTACTATCATACAGTCTTCATAGCAATCATTTGATATCAACCTGCACAGAAACAATGTTATGATATAAATTGAATCATCTGGGCCATTCTTCCACTCACGTATGTGAGAGATCAGAAGAGTATCTGCCCTCAAAAGGTAATACATCAATGATGAGCTATGTGGACTATTCTTCTCAAGCAAGGAAGAATAATTGTCCTAGTTTCTGAGCCTGGACCATTCCCCACCCTGGGTCATTCCTCTGACACTAAAAAAAGTGTAACCTAGAGAGAATGAGTCTGCCCTAAGGAATGTATGTCCCTGATTGTTGAACCTAGACCATTCCCCACCCTGGGCCATTCCTTTGGCACTAAACAAAGTAAAACCTAGAGAGAATGAATCTACCCTAAGGAATGACTATCCAGACCATTTCCCATGTTAACCACAAGAGGAAACGATTGTCCTGCACCAACCTCCAAAACAAACCATTCATCATGTTAACCACAATGAGAAATCATTGTCCAGTGAGGCGGGCCAGTCTTCTTAAGTAACCCTCAAGAAGAGAGACTGCCCTAGACCACTTCCCATGTTAACCATAATGGGAAGTCATTTTCTATGGTACATCAGCAATCTGGACCATTTTTCGAACTGGAAAATGGTTGTCCATCAGAAATCTCAATCCACTTTCTGAACTGGAAAGAATCTACTCATCCTAGACCATTTTTCGAACTGAAAAATGATTGTCCATAAATCAATAATACATTAGTGCCCCCTCCCAACCTGGGATTCATCTCTTCCTTTTTCAATAAGGAAGTCATCTCCATGAGCTCCAGCTTGAGTACACAAACTCTTTCATCTTGGATAGAAGATTTACCAAAATATTTGCTTATCTGCTCATCTGTGGAGATATGTATTGGAGAACCACTTTCTCCTTTCTCAACTTCATCACCCATAATTTAATGCTTGATTTTAAATGTACTTCGGTCTGGAGCATTGGTTTTCTCTAAAGGCTTCATGTAGCTCTGATCAATAAAGTATATCATTGTTGAAAAACTGGAACATATCCATGTGGCACTTCTTCTGTCATCATGAGATCTAATCTTCTGAGTAATCATCTTGATACAATATCTCTGTTATATAAAATCTTCACCACACTTATGTTGTGCACTGGAGGTTCTCCACCAAGTTATCTTCTTCCATCTGCATACAAGGGTCTCTTTCTGGTATGCCTCAAAGTCTTGAGTTTGCTCTTCATACGCTCTTTGTTCAATTGCTCTGGAGAACAGTCTTAGCATTCATCTGATGTAGAACTTCAACCCATGGATGTTGTGGATGATATAATGACTTATGTAGAGGTATGTCTGGTTTATTGGAACAAGTAATCATCACAGTCTTCTCCCTCCATCTGGGTGAACCTCTAGTTATGGATCTTGCAATGCTTGCATATATACATTGTTCTTCATCACAACTTTCAATTCCTCTGTTTGATTGCTTTTAGTGAGTTCATATCAAGCTAGTAATCTCGTGATACAATGACTGGTTGTTCTAGATTCTCTTTCTTTCTTGGAATCTTCACGTTCTTCCTAATGTTTTTCTTCATCTCTTGGGTCCATGGAGTTTCTTCTAGATTCCATTCCCTAAACATTCCATTTCTTTCTTTCATCATAGGATCACGGATGTGGATGGAAAACCAATGATACTTTCAGGCTTCTCTTCGAGGAAGTATTCTTCTGAGATTGAACTGAACACGTACTGTCTTTCATGGCTGCTACCATGGATATATACTTCATTATCCTTAATGGATCATAGTATTAACTCCCTCCTAATCTGTGCTTCATGTATGAGTACATATAATCAGCTCCCTCTGTCTAACAGAGTCCATGCTTCTGTTTGCATCCTTATTGTCTTCTGCAATATATAATCGGATCCCTTCGTCTAATAGAGTCCATGCTTCTGTTTGCATCCTTATTGTCTTCTGCAATGTATAATCAGATCCCTCCATCTTATAGAGTTAACTCTTCTGTCTTATTGTCCTTTGCAAAACGTCATAAGTCTTTCTCCAATTTTCTCTTGATTGATGACTTCTTTCTATCTTTGCTTATTCTAAGTCTCTTCATGATTGATTCTGATTTCGGATTATCTTGTAGTAGCTTCCACATGATTTGTTTGATGTATTTCATCCTTTCATGTGTATTATCTAACTTTTATAATGATAGCGATCCTTATCTTTTTGTTCTTCCATAGGTATAGTTTTTCTTGGAGCACATTATCTTCCAAGAGATAGATATACAAGATATGGACAGAGACGATGCAAACAAGATATGTACAAGAACTAAGAAGAGTATTGTTACCTTTAGAAGAAGAAGTCTCTTTCATCCTGCTTAGTCTTCTTTGTAGGTTCCTTTTCTTCGACAACTGATGCTTTGTGTGTCCCCTTCGTTTTCTTTAGCTCGGGACAATGATTTTTGTAGTGACCATACTTTCGACAGTTGAAGCATTGTATTTCTAAAATATTTTTCTCTTGATTTGGCTTCCTCCTTGAGCCAAACTTCCTTTTGTTCCTAAAATTATTGAATCTTGTTGTGAAGGCTTGATTATCATACTTCTTTCGTGGTTTCTCTTTTACATTGATCCCGGATTCTTCTTGAGCACAGCAAGTCCAAATTTCTTCAAACGTAGGATACTCCTTCCTTGTGTTCATGCTTGCGGAAAATGCATCCCATGTCTTGGGAAGACCATTGAGTACTATGTTTACCAATTCCTTCTCTGAGGTGATATCTTCAATAGATTGTAGTTGATATCTTAACTGGGATATCCTCACAAAGTATGATGTTATGATGTCATCATCATTCATCTTCATGTCACGTAGCTCATTCTTCAGACTCGTGACTTGTCCAATGTTTCTGACTGAGAAGAGGTTTGTTAGGGCATCGTACATCTTCTTCGATGAGTCAAGATGAGAGATGCAGGGTATCAAGTGGTCTTTTACAGATTCCACTATGATACTCATGGCATTGATGTCACTTTCTTTGAACTTCTCCATAACTGCAATGCTCTGTGGTTCCTTCTCTTTTCCTTCTTCAAACACTGGTTCCACGATCTTTCCTCTCATGATATCCAACACTTTATTATTGGAAAGGATGAGGTCAATCCTTGTCTTCCATGCTCTGAATTTAGAAGCTCCATTTAATTTGTTCTCTGACTTCATAGAGTAATTCATGGCTGCTTTGACTTGGTCAAGCCTAGATTTGACCAAAAACTCAAACTTGAAGTATTGGCTTGTTGAGAGTACCAGGAGATGCGCTAGGCTAGGGCACACTGGTCTATCCAAAGATTAGTTCAATCCCTTCACTTAAGGTGCCTCAATGAGAGGATTAGGGTTTCTTCAACTACACCTGCTAGTAATCCTAGCGACAGTGCTTTGGTGATTGCTCCTTCTAGAAACCCTAGCGGCAGTTCTTCAACAAGCTTATTATACTTATGGCTATGTTTCCTTCCAATGGTTAGACTGAATGAATGAGGTGTGGGCCCATAACCTGATAGAATATAATGGATGTGCTCATTTTACCATCGACAATATCACTATTGTCACCCAACGATAGGTCGAAGCCACCCTCCGAGCACCTTAACCTTGACAGAGAATCTCTCTGGAAGCAAACCCTAGGCTAGATAGCCAAACAAAGGGTAGTGCACCTTTCCGCAAGGATAGTTCACCAACAGGAGTTGATCAGATAGTCCAAACCCTAACCAAGAGATAGTCCAATCCAAATGTGATCTGCTAGTTGTAGCAGCTGCAATGGCAGCTCTTCTCCAAACCTACGCACAAAATTGGGCACTGCATGTGCACAAGTGTTGCTCTGCAATTCTGAGACTACCTACCAAAATGAAGACTGGCCTCCTGTATTTATAGTAATTTTGGCTAACTGTCTGGGCCGACTTCTCATTCTAGGTATCTGCCTGTTCAGTATATTTTATTTCTTCTGACCGACTTCTTCTCTTGGAGGCTAATAACCTAATACAAGTTATCCTCTAGTTGAGACGACATGTCTTCTAGGGTTATTAGCCAACTCATTAGGGTTTCTTCTTGCTTCCCAAAATATTCTATTCTTGTCAAGTTTACATGTGGAGATAAATACCTCCCGCAACTACCATAATATCAACACCAACTTCATGAGGGAATATGTCCCTAACCGTGAGGAATCATGTGGAGTGCCACCTACCATTGGAAATGGAATGATGAGGACTAAACATCTAAGAGTGTGTTACTTGCATCTACATTGTCCTTCATGTCCTTATTCCTCAAACAACGTTGGGTCTCATGAACACACCTCTAGGTTTCTTGTAGACTTCTTCAACGCATATTCCTGTGAGGACCATGCTTAAAGCTACCCCATAAGGAGACCACTTTGGATAATTCTCCAAATACACCCATCACTTATGTTGACATTAATGATGACCATCTTACTACTAATCTCGACCACATCTTTGGGCTCTCGGACTTCTCCAAGGGTTGACATTAATGACCACCAATTTTCTAACATTAATTTGATAACTTGAATTGATTCTATAGCTTGAGTTCGATTCTGGAACGTGACTTTGTTTCTACAATTTGAGAAAGACAAAATAGATATAGCATGAAAGTATGATTGTATTTTTCCTTTTTTCTTTTCCTTTTCTTTTCTTCTTTTTTTTCAGTGAGGAACTCACCAACGAGATGGAATTAAAATTCTCACTATCCTATAGCACCCCAGTCAGGGTTTTCACAAGAGGAATTGTTTTAGCAAAGGAGCCTTGCCAGAAAATTAGTTTGCATGCTTTCCTTTGTCTTATGATTCCCTAGAAAGTTTTCATAATAACAATTATTATTTTATTTTTATTTTATCTTGTTATTTTTTAAAGTGATGATGGAAGGTATTACTCTATATTTATGGTAGAGATGTTTTCAATCGCATTCATATTGTCTCTTCTTTCTTGTAGAGTTAATATAAACTCCTCTTTAGTTAATGGATTTTTATATAATTTTAATTGGTTCTCATTAATGAGTGGTGTCTTGTCTTGGTCAATTGTTACTATCCTCACATAACCATTATAGAATATGTGATCAACCTCATATGGTCAAATCCATTTGGTTCTGAGCTTTCCTTTGAATTCCTTCAATATAGAGTCATATTGGAGTGCCCAATCTCTATCTTGGAATTTTTTAACCTTGAATTGTTGCAAGAATCCCAACCACTTGTAATGCCTCACCTATTGCATATTTATCTATCTTTGCAAGTTCTAAAGGGGTTGATGATCCATGTGTATGATGGTCTCTTTTCCTATGAGATAGTGCTTTCACTTTTTCACCACTTGTGCAATCGCAAATATCTCCTTATCATATATAGGGTATTCAAGTAATGTTCTATGAAACAACTATGAATGGAAACACATAGGCCTTCCTCCTTGCATGAGCACTACTCCTAATGCATACCCACATGCATATATCTCTAGCTGAAAACGTACTTGCAAATTTGGCATGGCTAAGAGAAAAGGATCACCGATCTTCTTCTTCATTTCTTCAAATGATTGGTGTTGTGGCCTAACCCAATGAAATATATTTCGTTTGGTAGTCAAGGCACACAATGGCGTTGCTACTATGGAGAAATTTTCAATGAACTACCTTAAGTATTGGGTTGCTCCCATAAAACTCCTAAGTTCTATCACACTGATGGGATTAGGACATTAGGTGATGGTTGTGAACTTCTCTGATCCACTCTCAACTCTCCTCCACCAATCATGTGTCCAATATATATCAAGGACATCTTCCACAACTCACATTTCTACAAATTGGTGATTAGTTGATTCTTCCTTAAGGTATCTAATACCTCTGTCACGTGTGAGAAGTGATGCTTCCATGTATTACTAAATATTAGTATCCCATCCAAATATACTATCACAAATGAGTTAATGAAAGGGAATAGCACATCATTCATCATTATCATGAAAGTTGCAGGTGCATTACATAAATAGAACGGTGTTGCTAACCACTCACACAAACCTTGTCTTGTTTTAAATGTTATCGTCCACGTGTCTTCCACTTTGGTCCTCAATTGATTGTAACCTGATTTGAGGTATATATTGGTGAATAATTTATCTTGTTGCAAATGATCCATAAATTCATCAATCCTTGGTAGAGTATATCTATTCTTCATGGCAATTTTGTTCGGGGCATGGTCATCCATGCACATTCTCTAGCTTCTATCCTTCTTTGGCACCAGGATTATGTGTGAACCACATGGTTATGTGTTGGGTATGATGACTCCCTACTCCAAAAATTATTTTAGCTACTTCTTCACTTCATATGCTTCAATGATGGACTACCTACACAACCCAGTGTTGGGAAGTGGTGACTCTGGAAACAATTGAATCTCATGCTCAACCTATAATTTGGGTGGCAATCCATAAGGATCTTGAAACACTTACCTATAGGATTTAATCAGTTGTTGATTCTACTTTCAAATCAACCCTTCCAAGTATTCCTTCATGTTAAGAACCAAATATCAATATAGCATATAAAAACCTCAGAATAAGTACTGAACGCCTTGAAAAAGAGAGAATTTCAGGTAATAAGCCTCTTCGAGGGGGAAACCTCCTTATACCCCACATAAATTTCCAAATAAAAGATGATTCCAAATGAAAATGTCTCCTTGGTATATATAGGAGACTAGGAGGTACAATTACAACTAATGGACTAAAGCCGACATAAATAAAATAGCATTACTAATGTAATATGCCCCAATTAAGGGGTAATGAGCCACTATTTATGGATTAACATGCCCCTCCCCTTGAGACAAGTGGTGTATGCAACGCTTGAGTAACTACGGATGCTTCTCTATAAAAGACTCATCTTCCCAAGTGGAATCTTCAGCTGGTAGTTTCCTCCATTTAACGAGATACTATGAAATGGATCTATTCCTCAACTGGCGAATTCTTGTGTCAGTGATGGCTTCAGGCTCCAATATGATTTTTCCTTCCTCGTCAAGTTCTGGAAATATAGTTTGAACTTGGATCTTGTCACCTATAACCTTATTTAAGCATGAAACATGGAAAACTAGGTGTACTCGTGAATATGCAGGCAACTCCAATTTGTATGCCATAGTACCAATCTTTTGCAACACCTTATAAGGGCCATAGTACTTTGGTGATAATTTAGTATCCTTCTTGGCTTTATTGAGGGACATTTGTTTGTATGGTTGTAGTCATAAAAACACCCAATCCCCTAATTCAAAACTTCTTTCACTACGGTGATGATCTGCTTGTTGTTTCATGCGATTATGTGCCATGGTCAGGCTGTCCTTTAAGATTTGGAGAACTTGTTGTTGATGCTTGATGTGGTATTCCACTGCTTGAACCTTAGATTTTTCTTTTGGAGAATAAGTGATGGAAGGAGGGTGGTATCTGTAGAGTGTCATAAATGGTGTCATTTTTGTTGTAGTATGAAAGGAAGTGTTATACCATCATTCTTCCAAGGGTAATCAATCGAACCATTGTGTTTGTTTATCAAAGACAAAGCAACGATGGTAGCCTTCCAGACATTTGTTCACTATCTCGATTTGTCCATCAGATTGAGGATGATAGGATGAGCTATGGGCCAATTGAGTACCCAAACAAGAAAATAATTATGTCCAAAAATGTCCAGTGAAGATGGGATCTCTGCCACTTACAATAATCTTTGGGCTGCCATGTAGCCTTTGAATTGTCTCCATGAATGCGGTGGAAACTGTACTAGATTTGAAGGGATGAGAGAGTGCACAAAAGTGTGTGTATTTTGTGAGTCTATCAACAATCACCATGATGACACTCTTTCCTTCAGACTTTGGTAACCCTGTTCTAAAATCCATGGAAACCTCCTCCCAGCGCTGACTTGGTATGGTTAATGGTTGTAAAAGACCTGGGGTATTAATTGTTTCAACCTTATTTTGTTGGAAAACCAAACATTCTGCGATAAACCTTTGAACATTAGTTTTAAGGCCATCCCTAGAAAATTCCTTCTTGACCCTATGGTAGGTTTTCAAAAATCTTGAGTGCCCTCCTACTAGAGAGGTGTGCAATTCCAATAGTACCTTTTGTTTGAGTTGGGAGTTATTACATAAATATAAGCGATGTGTGTACCATAGTGAATCATTTTTCCATGTAAATGTATTTGATGCACTGGAATCCTGCTGCAACCTTGGAATGAGAGTCCACACTTTTTCGTCATTCTTCCATTCATCCCTTGGTTCTATTATCCAATGGGGTTGGATGATCAAGATAGCACAGAAAAAGGCCTCAACATCTTCATCATTTCTTGAGAGTGCATCTGCCACAACATTTTGCTTCCCTTTTTTATAGACGATTTCAAAATCATAACCCAATATCTTGGTCACCC
>SNQJ01S0266034.1:7028-18980 GCA_010110895.2 Picea sitchensis | reverse complement strand
TCAGTACCGTTCTCTTCCAGGTCATTATCACGCACTAACCCAAGTGCACACAACACGGTGCAATGTATGCCCTTACCTAGGTGCACGCAATACATAGACTGTGCACCTTATCTTTGTTAACACTTCTACACACATTAATTTGATGTGCGCAACACCAAAACCAGGTGTCCTTGGCTCAAAACCCTAAATGTTCATTACATTTACACTTGGTACCAATTGACTCACCAACCTATGTACAATTACAAGGGTTACGGATCAGGGACACTACACACACCATCATTCGACTAGAGTCATGGAAGGAAAAAATCGAATCAAGATGCGATTAAGCAAATAGTTTGCATAATACACTGCTTTAGCCCATAAGCAAGAAGGAAGATATTTATCTTGCAAAAGACATCTGGCCATTTCGACTAACCATGTATTCTTCAAAAGGAGGATTTACATACTCACCACCATTGTATGATCTTAGGAATTTAATGGGTCGACCACTTTAGTTTTCAACAAAGTCTCTAAACTCCTTGAACTTTTCAAAGACAAGGTTTTTTTTCTTTAGAAAATAAACCCATGTAAAGCGAGAGAAAACATCAATGAAAGTTATAATATACCTTGCACCTGCCAGTGAAGGTAGATTGATGTAGTAGACATCACTATAAACCAACTCTAGTAGGTTATGTGCTCGCCACACTTTTCCAGAGTCGAATGGTGTTTGATGATGCTTCCCAGGCACACAACCCTTACAACTCCTTTAGGGGGGAACACCTTTGATAAACCAACAACCATGTTTTGAGTTGTCAGTTCCCGCAGACTTTGAAAATTCAAGTGTCTGAGTCATTCATGCTAAATTTTAATTCTTTCATTAGTGTGAGAAACAAGTGCAGTCAATTCAGTGCCAGGTCGAGTTGTGTCACATAATTTGTATAAGTTGTTCGTCGGGTTGAGAAGCCCGCTAGCGACAATCGACTTGCCTTTCTTCAAATCACGAACATAGAGTCGATCTAGCCAAAATTACACAATCTTACTTGTCTATGTTAAATGAGAAACAAACAACAGATTGGCACTGAGGTTTGGCACATGATACACGTCGACATTTTTTCCATTTCGACAAGTAACATCACCTTGACTATCAACATCCATAGCATAATCATCGACAACATATATTTTCCTCTCCTTATCTTCATCCAACCATGTGAATAGGGAGGCATCCTTAGCCATGTGATGAGTGCAACCATAGTCGACTACCCATTTTTTATGTGTAGAATGAGACAACAAGTTGTAATAATTTCCAACTTGGAAGGTGAAATCATCAATAGGTCAGCGTTCAACATACACGTTTCCTTCCAAGCATATAACATTCTCCTCTAAATTGTCTCACTTCTTATAACACAATTTATCCACATGCCCAGTCTTTCCACAGTACTGACACATCTTATTCTTTCAACTTCATTGGGGTGCATCTGTCTGTCCCTTAGGTTTTTGGTCACAATATGCAAGTTCCTGTGTAGAGGCATCAAATTGTACTCTATTCCTGGGATCCATCTTTCCCTTTCCCTTGAGAAAGTGGGATTGATGTTTACCACCAAGCTTACCTTCTTCAAGCATTCTAAGCTGATCAATAATCATACGACCACATAACACTTTAAAGGTGTAATCCTTACCATCTTCCTTGTGTGCTTTCCAGTTGGTGAGGAAAGTCAACACAAACACATAGAATGATGTTCTCAAGTTCATCAAGACTAGATCGATGAGTTGTCCATCCTTTTTCTGATGGTTCTTTCCACATTCACCCAATTTCAATTGGAGTTCTTTTACACACACCAAATAATCCTCTATTTTGTCAAAAGAATGAAGATCGAGAGAGATCAAATCTTTCTCCAATTACATTATGTGGCTCTCATCGACTTGGTTGAACAACGACATTAGCTTCCTCTAGAATTAATGAGGGCATTTGATTCCATTGAGGTGAAATTGAATCTTCGCAAGATATAGGTCATGATGACACCCACAACTTCATCCTTCTTGCCATCAACAATGAACTTTGCCTGATCATTTGTTGGATTCAAAATCACATTTTTCGTATACTGTGATAGTCCTTTACTCTTTAGTAGTGTTTTCCTATTCGATGCCCATACTAAATAATTTGATCCATTTAGAACAATAGGATCAATATTTGAATCTATATTCGATATCTGGACACAAAATATTTTGTTTCAATAAGTTCCAATCAACAAACCATCGGCCTAGAGTCAATCACACAACAAATATAAATCAACAAGGTTTGTAGATAATAGGTTGAGGTTTTAAACCATCAGCTCTGAAACCATGTTGGGGAATAGGGTGGAACATGAAATGAAACAGAAAGGACATTACTGCAGATAATTGAAGAGGAAACAAATTTCGAAGGCAAAAGGTGGTGTCTAAAGACATCATTACAACACTTAAGTAGAGTGCACTGTGATCTGAATATCCCAATGCATATTGCACACCTTGATCCACATGATCTATGTTTTTTATTGCTTGATCTCCATGATGATAATGACCCAAGGGGTTTCCTATTTATAGCCTCAAGTTATAACCAACTTTCATAGAATCTAGAAGATCTTGTCCACATGTAACTATCAATTGTTAGAGTTGACTTTGTCAAATCTGCGCTCTCGAGTCGGCTCGACAAGGATGCTCGACCTAACTTCTTTTGCATCCAACTCATAGTCGATTATTGAGCTGGATAATCCACCACCCAATTATATTTGACTGGTGGTCAACTATCCGACCGACATGCTTGTTGACTACTTGATCGACTAGTGTAGAGATTTGGTCAACCGCCTGACTGACTGTATCTAGATGTAGGTTGCCCAACCGACTAAATCCAAGAGATGTGTGATGAACCATCAAGGCTTGATGTTCCAACAAAACAACCTCATTGTAAAATTCATGCCTTAGTCTCAATTTTTCACAAAATTGAGTGGTTCAACTTGAATAAGGCGCAGTTTGTGATTTTACACCTGTCGACCAACAAACATGTTGACTACTTGACCGACTAGTGTAGAGATATAGTCGACCGCCTGACTGACTGTATCTAGATGTAGGTCGATCGCCCGACCGAATGAATCTAGAAGATATGTGATGAACCATCAAGGCTTGATGTTCCAACAAAACTGCCTCGGAGTAAAATGCATGCCTTAGTCTCAATTTTGCACAAAATTGTGTGGTTCAACTTGAATAAGGTGTAGTTTGTGATTTTACACCTGTATATAACATTATATTGGAATATTCGGACATAAGCCTACATGATCTGCATAAAGGATAAAAATTGCCTTGTAAAACCAAAGGGACAAATTGTTAAAATTGGCTATATGAAACTGTATGCTAAAAGTTGGCTAAGGCTTCATAATTTAAGATTTAAATTGTAAATTGATTATTACAATATTTATAACTTGTTTGTACAATTAGTAGTGCATTTATATTCCAAAAAGGATGATTTCTATGCAGCAAGATTCATGACATTTTGATGAATCGAAGGATGGTGGGTTATGAGAGAAACCAAGGTTAGTTTTGCTTTTTCAGTCACAAAATACTCTTGTGTGCAAAAATAGGCAAGAGATTCCTAGTAAAACCCTCGAAATGTACAACCTATTTGTAAAAAGTAACCCAAGGTTGTATTATACCTTAGATTTGAGTTGTACAAGTTGTTGGGGGTGTGATTTATCATAGTAGACTACATGTGCATAAAGGATAAAAATTTCTTTGTAAAACCAAAGGGCCAAATTGTTAAAATTGGCTATAAGGAAACTCAGATGCCAAAAGTTGGCTAAGGCTTCATAATTTAAGATTTAAATTGTAAATTGATTATTAAAATATTTATAACCCGCTTTGTACAATTAGTAGTGCATTTACATTCCAAAAAGGATGATTTCTATGCAGCAAGATTCATGACATTTTGATGAATCAAGGATGGTGGTTATGAGAGAAACCAAGGTTATTTTTTCATTAAGAGTCATAAAAAACTCTTATATGAAAAAATAGGCAAGAGATTCCTAGTAAAACCTCCAAAACGCACAACTTGTTTGTAAAAAAGTAACCTGCTGTATTATACTATACATTTGATTTGTACAAGCTGTTGGGGGTGTGATTTATCATAGTAAACTTGTTCATTTTGTTTATTTTGAAATTGAAAGTTTAAAAGTGTCGGTTGCAAAGAGGCAAAGTTTGTCTCAGAATTTGAAGATCAAATTTATTTGGCACAAAATTAAATGTACTCTCGAAAGCCACCAGAAGCTCCAAAAGTATTTTTATAAGTTTTAAGATTGAGTTAGATAAATGGTAAATTTACTTATGCATCTAAAGTTCAATTCAAGAACATGAGAGGTTTCTTTCATGCACCTAGATTTGAGATTTCATGTAAATTTTAATACAAAACCACCTCTGAGTAAAATGCATGCCCTGCCCCCACTCTTGGAGCCAAATTTAGTGGTTCAAATTGCATAAGGTGTAGTTTGTGATTTTACATATGTTCATAACATTATATTGAAATTTTAATACATAAACCTACCTGATGTGCATAATCTATTAAAAATTCCCTTATAAAACCAAATGGCCAAATTGTTAAAGTTATGAACCTAAGGTCTAAACTATACTCCAAACATGATGTTTTCTATGCACAATTATTCATGACATTTTGATGAATATGAAGATGGTGGGTTATGAGAGAAATTAAAGTCATTTTTTCATGTTCAATCATAAAAGACTCTTTTGTGAAAAAATAGGCAAGATATGCCTATTAAAACCCTCTAAATGCACAACTTGTTTGTAAAAAAGTAACCGAGGTCAGTATTATACCTTAGATTTGAGTTGTGCAAGTTGTTGGGGGTGTGTTTAATCATAGTAGACCTATTCATGTTGTTTATTTTGTAATTACAAGTTTAAAGAGGTTTTTTCCAAAGAGGCAAAGTTTGCCTTGTAATTTGTAAGGTCTAAACTGCACTAAGTGACAAAATTAAAATGTATGTCCAAGCTTCCTTGTAGCTTCAAAAATTGTTTTATATGTTTTAATATGGAGTTAGATATATTGCAAATTTACCTATGTCATCTTAAAGTTCAATTTAGGAATGGTATAGGTTGCTTTCATGCACCTAGATTTGGGATTTCTTGTAAATTTGAAGGAAAAAATGTTTTAGAGTAAAATGTATGCCCTAGTCTCAATTTTGAGACTAGGGTGTGCATTTTTGAGCTAAATTTTGTGGTTCAACTTGCATTATTTGTAGTTTGTGATTTTACACCGGTCTATAAACTTATATTTTCATTTCAGACATAAAATTCACCTTGTGCATAAAGGCTAAAATTGCCTTGTAAAACCAAAGGGCCAAACAGTTAAAGCTATTATATGAACCAGCATGCTCCAAAAAGCTGGCTAAGGCTCCATAATTTGGGATTCAAGTTGTAAATTTATCATTACAATATTTCTAACATGTTTGTACAATTAGTAGTGAATTTATGTTGTAAATTGTAATAAGTAAAATAAAATGCATGCCCAAGCTTCCATGTAGCTCCCAAAATTGTTTTATAAGTTGTAAGATGGAGTTAAATAAATGGTAAATTTACCTATGCATATTAAGTTCAATTGAAGAACATGAGAAGTTTCTTTAATGCACCTAGATTTGGTATTTCATGTAAATTTGAAGACAAAACCACCTTAGAGCACAATGTATTCAGTCTCACTTTTGATCCAAATGGAGTGGTTCGACTTGTAGAAGGTTTAGTTTGCGATTTTGCACATGTTTATAAACTTGTATAGGAATTTTTAGACATAAATCTACCTAGTGTGCATAAAGGATAAAAATTTCGGTAAAACCAAGGGCCAAATTGTTGCCATAAGGTCTATTACTTTAGATTTGCTGTAAACCGATGATTACAATATTTATAAACCCTGTTTAAAATAAACTAGTAGTAGTGCATTCATTCTCCAAAAAGGATGATTTATATGCACAAATATTCACTTACATTTTCGATGAATCGAGGATGGTGGGTTATGAGAGAAACGTCGCTTTTTTCATTTTAATCATAACATCACTTGCTAGCAAAAATAGGTAAGAGATGCATAGTAAAAACCCCAAAATGCACAACATGTTTGTAAAAAGTAAACCAAGGTTGTATTATACCTATATTTGAGTTGTGCAAGTCAGTTGGGGTGTGCTGAATCATAGAAGCCATGTTCATAAGTCATTTATTTCAGCTAAAAATTTAAAAGGGTTGTTGTGCAAAGGAGACAAAGTTTTCTCAGAATTTTGTAATATACTAGATACAAAATGTATGTAGAACATAAATAAAATGCTAGTAATGTATGTAATAACAGTAATATAACCAGAAAATTCACCACAATAACATCAAATGATATCAACATCAACAACAACAAAATAACACTTGAATCTGGGTGCCCGTTCACTCGCCTCTTTGAGGGGGGCAATCAGCTGAGCAGAGTTCTATTACAATAATATCCAAGATAGGTTCTCATACCAACTCATTTATACTAAAAAGAAGCATCTAGGAAGATCCTTCTGTGTTTTAAGCTTCTATTGTGCCTTCACATCCACCTTTATTCTATTTTATTGAAAGGCCTTATTAATATTGACCTTATTACAAGGAAATATATTATTATACCCACATGAGAGGTTAGGGAAGTTAGGTCCCTAAAATGCCCTCCCCCTTAAAAATAGCCTGTCCTCAAGGATTGAGATGAGAAATTTTTTTTAGAATGGTGGAAGGCTTCCAGGTGTCATCTTTTGGAGATCTATCTTTCCATTGTACTAAAACTTCCTAAATAGTGTGCTAACGGAGACAACGCTCACGCTGGTCCAAAACTATTTCTAGTTGTATCCAACGGATCCTTCGCTAACTTGTAGGTTGGTTTGAATTAATTGAGTCTAATCACCTTTTAGCATGAAACATGGAAAACAGATGTAGCTCGAATGTATCGGGCAGTTAACCGATAGGCTTACTCTGTCCCACACGCTTGAGAACGTGATAAGGACCATAAAATTTGGGCGCCAGCTATGAAAAATGCTCGGCCTTGAGGGGCGTTTGCTTATATGGTTGCAACCACAAAAACACCGGACTCTTCCACCTCGATTATCTCGTGAGCAACCTGATCCGTTGTTGCTTCATGCTATCTATGCCACACCAAATTATCTTGAGGGTATCGAGAACAGCTTCTCGAAGCCATAAGTAAGAATAACCACCCAGGACCTTCGAGGCAACCGAGGTATGTAGAGAGAACTCAAGGTGGCTTCATCCATATACCCTTCAAAAGGAGTCATGCGTAGTCAGATGGTATGAAGTACAACCATTGAGCATAGGGGGTAACCATTGAGCCCACCATTTTGCTTTTCCGAGGCAAACATCTCAAATATGTTTCCAAATACTTGTTGACAACTTTCACAATATCAAATCTGGGGATGTTAAGTTGTGCTGAGATGCAATTAATGGCCTAGTATCTTGAACAACGGGCCTGTACAAAAATTGCTTTATGAAAAGTTAGTCTTGATAAAAAACAATAGAGTGTGGTATGCCATGAAGCTTGGAGACCTAATACATGAAAATTTGAGCCACCATGATTAAGTAAAAGGTGTTGAAGGGTGGTTAAAATGAGCATACTTGAAAGGCAAGGCAATCAACAACTACTATGATGACGGATTTATTTCCTGATTTGGGTGCCTTCTGCATTAAATCCATAGAGATATCCTTCAATAGCGTGTGGAATCAGAGCTGCTGTAGTGTTCCCGACGATTTGATCAACAGTTTCTCCTTGGTTAAGACACATACAAATTAGCTACAAAATTACTTAAATTCATGTTTCATACCATCCCGTAAAAAAGAACGTTTGACCTTTGTTATAGGTTTCAGAACCTAGAGTGCCCTACTGTGGGTGTAGTATGAAGCTCGAAAGCACGTGGATTTAAGCTTTGATTGTTTAATTAAATACAAACGCCCTTTGTATAGAAGCTCATCATTCAACCAAGAGTACCCTGGGGAAGCTCGAGCATTGGACTGCAATTGTTGATCTAACCGAAATTTGGGATCTTGTAGCCATTCTCGTGAATGGCTTGGTTTCAATCTGCATCAATGAAGGAAAGAGAAAAGAGCGATCCTTCATCTTCATATTTTCTGGGAAAGTGCATCCGCGAACTCACATTGTCTTCTTTGCATTTTTGTAAACATCTCATAATATGATCCAAAGAGTTTAGTCACCCATTTTTTATGTTCTGTAGAGGAAATGCTTTGTTTAAAAAAATACTTGAGGCTTTGATGGTGCATGTCTTAATTCTGGGAACCGCTTCCCAATAGATAAGGACACCACAGATCCATGGTAATGAATAGCCAACATTTCCTTTCATAGATGGATTTGCCCGCATTTTCTTATAGCTGTTTAGTCGTGGTAAAGGCCAAAAGGTCGGCCTTCACATAAGGACATCACCAATTTGTTTCCCTAAGGCATCGCATTCCAACACAAAGGTATTGTGAACGAAGGGCGAGGATTGAGTGGTGCATTATGGCCATCTTCTAAGTGGTTTGAAAAGCTTGAGCAAGAGTCGAGTCCAAGTGAAAGAGTTATTTTTAGGAGAGCAAGGAGAGGTGTTGCAATCTCCCATAATTCCCCAACAAACTTGGTGATAATACCCCTCGGCGGCTTCCAGAAATCCACGAAGCTCCAAGAGCTCTTGGGTGAGCCGCCTTCAGATAGCTTCAATCCTTTTAGATCCACCCAATGCCATCTTGCCAACCGTGATGACCCAAGTATTCTACTCGGTACTAAAAGCACATTTAGACTATTTCAGAAAAAGCTGGTGCTGAGAGAGATATAACCTCGATCCACATGAGCAAGATGGTGGTGTCCAAGTTTTTCTATAAATGAGGATATCATCAAAGAAAAACTAAGACAAAATGATGAGGAAAAGGACGAAGACATGATTCATGAGGCTTTGGAAGGTGGAGGGGCATTACACAAACCAAAGGGTGTGACCTAAAAATCATAGTGGCCCTCATGAGTTCTAAAGGCGCCTGGGAATATCCGCTTCTTCATACATATCCGGTGGCAGTCTCTAACTATCCAATTTAGTGAAGAATTACGCCACTAATTATTCCGTGGAGGTCATCAATGACAGAATGGGGAATTTGTCTTTGATGGTAAGTTTGTTGAGGTAACGAAAGTCGACATTCGCCAAGAACCTTCTTTCTTCGTAGACCATGACTGAGAGGAGACCTAATAGGGGCTCAGATTTAGGTGGATAACACCCCAGATTAAGGAGTTCATGGACCATTTTTCTCAATTTACTTCATTTTTTTGGGAAAAGGGGTGACGATACAGATGGATATTGGGAGGAAGGCTTCCTGGTACAAGGGGAATGGAATGATCATGAACACCATGGGAAGGAGGGAGGCCTTGGGGAGTGGAAAAGACCAATTGATGTTTAGAAATGATGGCTTGGAGATCTTGCGGTACCGAGGGTGTCTTTGTTGCTTGTATGGCATGGAGTTGGGTGATAACACCAGAATGACCCTTTTTGAGCATCTTTTCCATGTGATGGGAACTAATGATCTCAGGTGAACCAGCGATGATGCCTTGGAACTTATATTGGCGGCCCTTCTGGTCGAATTGCATGGTTAAGTCTTTAAAATCCATGAGAATGGGACCCAAAGTCCTTAGCCAGTATGCACCCAACACAATGTCACAACCTCCCATGTCGATAGAAAACATATGGGATTTCAGGTGGTAGTCACCAATTTGGAGACGCACATTTTCACAATGCCCTCCACATTTCATGGAACCACCATTGGAAATCATGATTTGGAAATTATTGACGGCATGGATGTAGCAATGAGTTTCTTGGGAAATGTGGCGATGAATAAAATTATGGGTGTTGCCACTATCAACTAGAATGATGACCTTCTGATGCTTGATGTAACCGATTAGTTGAGGGTTTGGGGAGCGGAGAAGCCAGTGAGAGCATTGAGGGAAATGATTGGTTCTACTTCGGGAGGGTCTGAGGGAGGGGTTATGTTAGTGGATTCATGTGATTCAGACATAGAGGGGGTTTCTTCATCTTCTTCCGAAATCTCCTCAGAGATGGCCATAAAAAGTTTTTTTTCTTTACACTTGTGGCCCGGGAAATATTTGTCATCACAGTTATAACAAAGGCCTTTGAGTTGGCGTTCAACCATTTCATCCCGGGTCAATTTTTGGATCTTTAGTGCAGCAGAGGGAGTAGTGGGATTTACTGGTTTAGGGCGATGGATGAAGGAGGGTTTGTGATTTTGAGAAGATACAACATGTTGTGCTTCTTTATATCTTTTGGTATCCTCCACCCAACTCTCAGGTCGAGCCATGAGGACATGGGCCCAAATTTCATCCTTGAGGTTGTTGATAAAACACTCTCGGAAAAAGGCATCAAACATGCCCTCTGTTCTAAAAGCCATGCGCTCAAAAGCAGCTATAAACTCTTCCACTGTTCCTAATTGTTTCAGCTTTGTCAAACGTCCCAAATGGTTGGTGTCAGTGTCAAATCATTCATAAAGCTCTGCCACAAATTGTGTCCAAGCAATATACCCTTGACGAGAATTTTTTCTCCATTGCCACCATTGCCAACGTTCTTGATCTAGATGGAGAACACCATACCGGAGTTTGGACAAGCCATCTATAATGTTGTATAAAGAGAAGTAATGTTCCATTTGGGTTACCCAACTAATGGGGTTCGAGCCATCAAATTTGGTCACATCCACCTGTGGAAGGTGTAGGTCACGTTGAAAGTGGTGGTTTTGCAAGGTATGGGAGTGAGAGGAATGATCACCTTCAGTATGTGGGGGTGAGGAAGAGGAAGGGTTATCTGTAAGGATATGCATTTTGGTGCAGAGTGTCGAAAATACTGATTCAAGCTGGGTGGTGAGGTCTTGTTTGATTTCGCCCATTGAGGACTACATGGTTGTATTGATGGAAACAACATTGGCACTGAATTGTTTCACTTCTTGTTGGATCTCAATGAGACCAGATTGCAAGGTGTTGAAGTGAGATTCCAAGTCTTGGCTACGAGTATGGGCCATGAGGATGGGGGAACTTAAAAGGGGTGGGCAAGGCAAAAAACATTTGCCGAAAAAATGATATGGATGAATGTGATAAGGGAGAAGAGATGAATCCAATGGAATAGGTCTGAAATAATGGTGAAAATTTTTATACTCCGGTCTGAAGAACACTGTAGAGAGGAAATGCCCAAATGCTTAACCAGAAAGAAATGTGTATTTACTTGGCAACCCGAACACAGTTGCACGGCAATAGATCTTGTCTGTTTTAATTTGTTTATGTTTCTGTCCCCAAGGGTTAGGTATTCAAGGGTTCTACAAATAAGGGTTTTCCCTGTGCTATAGCTCTCTGAAATATGTGTGAGGTCCAACAATAGTACTCGGCCCAATATCTTAGGGCACTAACTAAGGAGGATAGGTTGTACCCTTAGTTGTACTACCCGACTACCCAGGTACTAGAGAGTATCTTCCCGAGTGTTGTTCTCGGTGACACTATAGTAGTCAGGCGATCGATCGGTTTATCTAAAGAGGGCTTTAGGTAATCTAGGACAATCTGTACACAGGTGTTGTCTAATGCACTACCACTCGAAGGGGTACCAACAGGGGTTACAAGGGTGGCAAACAGATGTGCGCTTAAGTACCACTTGTATTTCCTGCGTGTATGAATCCCTCAACCGCGGGTTTATGTGTGTAACGACAAATATTTGTGGCTTAAAGACGTCGGAATATGTCTCTACCCTAAAAAAAATTAACCCACACTTTCTGCCGAGGAAAGTGCTCTGATACCACTTTTAACATACTAGATATAAAATGTATGCAGAACAGAAATAAAATGTTATTAATGGCAGAATAACAACAATATAACTAGAACATTCACCACAATAACACTGA
>SNQJ01S0266033.1:0-11952 GCA_010110895.2 Picea sitchensis | reverse complement strand
AGGAGATCTTAGTACCTTTTGAGCAATTACAGATTCTTTGATTTCTTCTACCAATCCCAAGATTGCATTTATTGTTTCATCGACTCATAAAACATAAGCTGTAATATTCTCGTCTTCCTTCATCTTTAGTTGTTCGAACTGACTTCTGTAAGTTTGAAGCTTTGCTGCTTTGACTTTTGAATCTCTTTCATAAATATTTCAAAGTTTGTCCCAAATCTCTTTAGCAGATTTACAATGTGCAACTTTGGTGAATATCGATTCTCCAAGACCATTCAAAAGTGCATTTTTGGATTTGGAGTTATTCTGACTGAGTTTCACTGATTTGTCAATTGTCGATGGAACTATTGGTATTGTGTATCCATCTACAATTGATTTCCAAATTTCAAATCCCTGTGCCTGTATATATGTCTTCATCCTTATGCTCCAAAATGCATACTTATGTCCATCAAACTGTGGTATTCCATTTTTATACATGTTGTTTCTCTCCATGATCTACCTTTCAGTGGTTAAACTGGTTTATGAAGGAACCTTCTTTGATACCAATTGTTGGAATATTGAGAGGGGAGGTGAATCAGTAATAGAGAAATTTAATCCTTTTTAACCATATAATTCAAGTGATATATCAATAAAGCATTATCATCCAATATTTGCAGAGTAAATAAACAATGAACAAATGAAAAATCATACACATACACAGTACAATAGTGTTTTTACGTGGAAACCCAAGCGGTAGAGAACCACAAAATGCTTTTTCTTATATGTCTTGAAGAATTACATTCATTGGAAGCACCAACTTCCTTTGTTTTCCAGTTGCAACTGGAAGTAGGCTCCAACCCCCTAGTTTATCAGGATACAACCTGAGGGAAGATCCAACTCCCCAATTCTCTGGCTACAACCAGAAGGAGGCTACAACCCCCTATGTTCTTAGGATACATTCGAAAGGTGGCTACAACCACCTGTCCTTTCCCCATCCAAACACCTTGACATATAAGTAGAATGATGGAACCAATGTCACATTGTCACTGTGAGATATATTGTTGTAAACCTATACCAATAAACATACACCAAACAACCTATACCAATAACCTCAACCATGCATAAACCATGCATCAACTAGTACCTCAACATGTAATCAACTTGTACCATAAACAAGTACATCAACCATGCACCAACCTGTACCTCAACCTTAATCAAAATACCTCACCGATTTAATCATCCAAATATGATTTGTAACTCTGTAATAGACCTAGTGTATATGATCACATACATGTAGACCTTCCTTAACCTTAACAACAAGAGACTATCATTTTCATCAAACTTTACTTTAGTCTCACATGACTAGTTTTGGATTAGTCAACAACCCTAACTTGAAATAATCATAACTATGTACCTGTAATGAATAAATATCTGAAAATAATACACAATGTTCTTAAGTGTTTTTTATGCAATTCCTCCAGGTTTCACTACTTGGAACCTCTCAGAAAAGGAGTTATAACAAAAATGGCATATCTTGTTGAATTTTGTCTTATTCCAGAGAGCGAACTTGTAGAGCATTCCCCACATGGAATACTTGTTGTATGGATCTGAAAATTGTACATATAATACTAAAGAATGTAGCCTAACCAAAACATTTGGTCTTACTAAATTTGGATATGTTATGAAGAATTTATGACATTTTTACCCAAAACACGTGTTTTAGACTAGTTTCAGGATTAGCCACAAACCCTATTTTCCATGGATTGTAACTACAAAACTACAACGAACCACAATCTAAAATTTGTACCACAACTACTTGGCTATGTTTTCTCAATGGCCTCCCAATTTCGCAGTCTGAATCATTCTAGAAAAAACATTATTGTGAAAATGGTGAGATGACATGTAACTAACATACCTTAGAAAGCATCATCAAAAGAATTTATCCTCCCTTAAATTTTGGCCTTCTTTACTTCACCTTCCCTCTGAAAATCGGATTTGATATTCTTTGGTTACCTCAGTCACCTATAGATATTCAATATGCTCAAGTGTGATTGTTACACATGATTTTGGTCACTCTGGCGATGTCTTAACAATGGTGTATTCAGGCTCCCAACAAGGACTTTTTGCCTGAGAAATGTGGCCCTTGTCTCCTTCCAAAAACATATTTTTTTAAGTGATTTCACAGGATGCCTATGGCCTAGGGTGCGAGAATCCCTTATTCTCATAGACCACCTACACTTAGGGTGCAAAATTCTCACAATTTTCTCCATACACAGGGTGCGAACCTGTTTTTAAGCTTGGAAAGGAGAAGAGATCTTGAGGGTTCTAGAAGAGAATCTTCTTGAAAGTGAGTTGGCATTCGTATGGTTGTCATTTTACTGACTTCTCAGATTTGATGGGATCATCCTCATCCATGTAACCATCTATCCTTCTCCTATATATTGAAAGGGTTTCTCATGGAAAGGGTTAAGCAAGATTGAATGAAGAATTGGTGAAAGAATTGTGTGAAGAACCTTGCTTGGATAGAGGCTTGAAGACTCTAGTTGGTATATCAAGAGGAATTGGATATTCTTCATGCAAGTACAAAGCAAGTGTGTGTGTTGGAACCAAGGTTCACTGAAAGGAAGCTTGCGACATCAAGGCGATCAGGTTGTATCTTCTACTTTCAATTAATATGATACAGCGGCATGTCCCTTTCTCATAAAGTCACTCTTACTTTATTGTATAATTCCTTGATCATATGCATAAGTTGACGTTGAATACATTTTGCTATCTTCACTTTGGTTGGTTTTTGTTGTCTTGGACTTGACCTCATGAGATCACCGGAGTGAAGTGGGAGCAACAAAGACCTAAGGAAGCGATATAAAGGTATGTCACTTATTCCTCCCTATTAGCAGATTCAATGATTACAACTTAGCGAAAGAGTCGTGTCTTGTCCTATTTTGTTCTAGATCCAGGTGGATCTAAGGAGATCTGTTAGTGTCTGCACCTACCGATTAGTCTGATAACAAAATTGGTGACTCCACTAGGGATGCAAACCATTTTTTAGTGGTTTTTGGTGTTTTTCCTTGGCCATTTTCTCTTACCTTACCATTTTTCATTTCTATCAATCTCTGAGTCTTGAGGACACCCTGACAGACTCTCAGGGTCTAGAGGTTCCTTCAAATTTTTTGTTTTTTTTTCCAAATTTTTCCTAGTTTCAGGCATTCTCGCACTAAACACTTCTGTAGCCTATGAGAACCCCTAGAGTTCACATCCTTCTTGTCAGTCCAGTGTGAACCTCTCACACTCTACTTGTGACCAGCCTGCGAGAATGCTCCATTCTCGCACTGTACACCATTGCCTGCCTGCGAACCCATTTTGCAAAATTATGGGGTTAAGGTTTTTTGTATGCTCAGATGCCCAGATTTGTATGTGTGTTTGAAGAGAACTTATTGGGCCACTGATTGATTGTTTCTTGACTTCGAATTTTGTGAATGATTAGTCTTTGGAAATTGAAAACTCTTCTTGTTCACTGTTTCTCAACTGTTATCTCTTGGCCTTTTCTTGACAAGTATATAATCTCTGGTTCTGAATTTCGAGTGCTTGTTTGGTTAGGAGCCAGTGATCGATTTAAAAGTTGAGATTAATCATCTTTCTCAATTGCTCGTTACTTGGAAAATTGTTTCCCTCATGCATTTGAAAAGACTAGTCTTATCTGCTTCTTAGTTTTGTCTTCATTGAAAGATTGGTTTGGGTTTTTTGTATATTTCTTTTCATTAGTTGCTAGTTTTTCTTAGTTCCACCACTATTGTGTGGTTTCTATTGAAAATTAAAAAACATTTTTCCTTTTAAAAACATTTTTCCTTTTAAAAACAATTTTTTATTTGGAAAATATAGGTATTCGATCATTGAAACAGAATGAATAGAGAATTGGCATTGGTCATGATTCACTGATATCTCTTTTCAAAGAAGATTGTATATCATAGTTCAAGATGTTCTAGAAAACTCCTCTTTCCCTTCTGTAAATAGAATTCATCAAAAAAAAATTGATATCTTTCATTCCTATCTATGCATTGTTGGGTCAGAGTCTCACACAACATTGGTTCCATTTCCATCTCCTTTGAGTAACAACAGCCTTTAATAACATCGCACAAATTTTAAAATTTAACTAGTAACTCTTTTCTAGGACTCTATTACACCAACATTAGCTAGGCTAGAGATTTGGAATAGGCAGAAATATACACTCTCCAAAGCACAAAACACACAATGGCATCTTGTGGTAAGGAGTGTCAAATTCCATTTGCAACATTTTGTCCTGGGAATCCCTTCTCACACAAGGGTCAAACTCGAGGTCGCATTGATATTGACAGAGTTACTCACCGTACTTTATTGATATCAGTGTAGAGATTGCACGTATTACGGGGGTCACTTCAAGGTATACCCACAATGATGAGTGGAAGCCTCTCAAGATGATTTCAAGCTAGATACCCTTCCCTTGCGTGTGGATCAGACTGTCGACTGTCCCCCCAGGCTCTATTGTTGTTGGTGGTAACCTTAGTGGCCTATATTCTTAGGGTATTACACAAGGTGACTTTGAAGGGGCAAGTCTTCATAATACCTGGAATCGATGTTAGCCAAACTCACTTGGGCTCCCTGGAGGTTATACCCACGATTATTTGTGGGAACTTGCACCAGGGTGTAAGTTCGTTAAGTAGGTCGTCAACATAACGTTTCCACCCTATCCCAACCACTTCTTGTCTCGTGGTCGTGACGTTGGATTTCATCACCAACTAGTGACTTCGGAATTAGAAGGTCTTGTTTGCTTGGTTTTGCTTCCTAGATTTTTACTAGCGCGCGTTGTTTGTTTTCCCAAGTTGACCATAGATTTTTATTCATAAGTTTTCAACTCAATCACAATTGACCCTCCATGTCATTCACGTAGAATGCAAGGATTACCCCCATAAAATATGGAAGGTTCTCAACCCTTTCCTACCAACTCACTGGAGGGATCTCCTCAATAGAGTGAAGTCCAAGATGTCACCACTCCACAAGTGGAACAAACTGACTCTCTAGAACGGTTCCGAGTTACCAATTCTCGAGAAGACTTTCGACTTCATCCTGACTCTGAGAGACGTATTATGCGAGTGAATTCTTTCAGAGACTTGGTTGTTTTGTCTTCTGGATCACCAACTGGACCTTTTCTAGGACCTGAGGGTCAAGAGCCTTTTTGGACTACTGGCGTTTTTAGACGGGATCTCTTTGGCTTAGGAGAAGGCATTGATATCACTGTCTCACCTGCGTTCCCTAAAACATTGGATCCAGATGCAGTACCTTTCACTACTGCTTGTTATTTTCCTGGTACAAAATCTCCATGAGCTGACCACATCTTGAATCTCCCTTTACAAATGGTCCATTATACAGATACTACGAGTCTTCACACCAGGATTACCGTAGCTATCCAAGCCCCCATTGGCACACTGCTTTTTCCTAGAGTCACCCTAACACTTCCACCCAGATACCATGTGTTCAATGCCTCTATCCCCGCTCCTACATAAATCACATCCGAAACTCCTGGTGGTCCCACTCCTTTTGGGAACTCTCCTCCTGGTTTCATTTCGACACTTCCTTCACCCCCTTTCAGAGGACATTTTCCATCCTCTATCAAAGGAACCGATCCTAGTGGCACCATTATGTCATTCACACCAAATTACCAGATTCTTGTAAGTGGAAAATTTCACCAAGGAGGCCCAACTCAACCCCCCCTTGTAGGGAAAATCCCAATTGGAACACAACCCCCAATTGGAACAAAAACCCCGATTGGAGGACAACCCCCACTGACCCCACCCTATGGACAAAACATACCTCCATCCTTGGCCCAGTATTGGAACCATCTGATCCAACATAATCCTCAATCGGCTGGGAGGCAACAACTTCCGGTTAGCTCTGTCATACCCCCTAGTACAGGCCAACCCTATCTAGGTACGTCTAATCCTATTTGGGGCTCGAATTCTCAACCCCATGGCCCCATTCAAGGGTAAAACCCTATGAGTTACTTGTCTCCACAACCACCACCGAATCTGCCTAGATCCTCTCATTATATGCAGACTTCTTATGGTCCCACTGGTTTACCGATGGGACTCCCTCCCCAAACTCACCAGTACCCGCATGTGAATAGACAGTTACCTTTCTGAACCACCCTGGACCTCCTGGATATATCAAGGATTTTAAATGATCTGATTCGTCACTCTCCCCAATGGCCCACCATATCGGACAAACTACCATCTGACATCACTAAATTCGATGGCAAAGTGGGAGAGGACCCGAACAATCACATAATGACTTTTCACCTTTGGTACTCATCCAACTTGATGGATGACTCTATTCATTTACAACTTTTTCAACAAACTCTGATGGGTTCTCCCGCAAGTGGTATATAGAATTACCACGAGGTTTCTTCACTGACTTCAACACCCTCTCTATGGCTTTCCTCACCCACTACAAGTTACTGATCCGCTATGAAATAGGGACCGATATTTTGATCTCTTTTAAACAAACCAAAGCTACTCAATATCTTCGATCACATTCATGAATGGCGATGGAGATGACGTCTCATCAAACTCGAACTTCCCAATCAGTTGCTAGAAAAATGGTTCATGAAATAATTTTTGAATGACATCGGTCATGACATCGCCATGGGTGGAGTTGTCATAGAAGAATAGGCCATTAGTTGTGCTCAATACCTTTACCTCGTTTATTCACAAATGGGTACTCTTTACGACTTACTCCCTGATGTGCCTCGTCCTTCTACTTTTGCCACTTCAACTACTCCTGCTACTTCTCATGTGGGCAATGGTGTGATCGACACTTTCCATGCCCAACCACATTCCATCCAAACCTCTAGCAACAACCCCAAACCCATTTCTTCTAATGTTCAAAATGCTCCGTCTCCTACCCCTCCCACTGGCAAGACTTCTGAGGTAAATTTTGTTCAATCTACCCCCACCAGTAAAAACAAATCTAGAAAGGGAAAGGGTAAGAATAAGGAGGACAAAAATAATTCGCAAGAAGAGAGAACCAAAACACCACCTGTTGATGATAAATATAAGTGAAAATCCCGATACCCTTTGTTTATCTGTGGTGATGATCACTACACTAAGGATTGTCCACGACGAGCCAAGGTTACTAAGTTCCTTCAGGGGACCACGAAACCACCCACTCCGTCTGTATTGTCACAACCCTTCCCTTCTCAACAACAGGCCCAATTGGTCATTCATGACCAACCCTCCCCCTCCAATGCATCCTATGTCTTAATGTGTACAAGAGATTCAAAGAAAAATGATATCACACTTACCACGCAATCTAAAGATTATTCCTCCTCTAAAGAGAAGGTTGATGCTATACCTCCTTCATTAGTCCAACCATCTCCCATGACTCCACCTAACAACAGTCCTCTTCATCTTGAATGACTGAGCCTCAACACAGTTCTTCGGCCTCCTCCAAAAGGCATCGTTCAAAAGTCGACATTCAATCCTCATGCCTATGCTTCCCAGAACTACAGTATTGTTAAAGATCTGGCCCAAGCACCATCCACGATGTCATCCCTCGAAGTCCTTCAAAGTTGTCCTATACAACAGAAGGCACTGTTGAAAGCTATCGGTGGAATCGACCCTACAGATACAAATTTAATAATTTTTGACTTGGAAGATCACATTCAAAAGTTACTCCCTCAAATCGCATTCCAAATACAAGTTATTGTCTTTGACAAATTTTTTTGTAGAACTTTTATCGATGAGGGTGCCTCGACGTGTGTCATGTCTATCACCTACTGGAAAGCCATCGGCTCTCCCCCTTTGACTGAATCCCACAACACACTCAAAGCCTTGAATGGATCCAGTTTTAAGCCTTACGGTGTCCCCCCTTCATTTCCAATTACGTTAGAAGGAAAAATGATCCAAGTTGATTTGGAAGTCTTTGACGCTCCTCTCGATTACAACCTTCAACTTGGCCATAGCTGGATTGATTCCATGCGTGCAGTTGTGTCAACTCTTTTCCATGTCATGTGTTTCCCTCATCAAGGAAAGGTCATTACCGTAGACCAATTAGTCTTCTTTAACTCGGATGCGCCTACCAGCAATATACCGTTCATTGCCAAAACCCCCCCATGGATACGAGAACATCAGTGTGGGTCTTCTTAAAGACTCCTCGTTAATGGGTACCTTCCCCATACCACCACCCGATGTTTCACATCCTTTTGTCGCTTCGATAAACATGATCTCCACCTCTATTCATGGAACCCGTATGTCTCACGACCCATGGATAGTACCCAACCCCGACGATCATCTTCGTTACGGCAACGAAATGACTTTGAGTCCGGTCGAATCTGCCTATCAGGCCATTCAATCAGAAACCCCTTCTACACCCTCTCTTGGTGATTTATCTCTAGATCCTTTCCGCGCCATTTTTCCCACGGACGAGATGATTATGTCTGTTATGGAAGACACCCCCTGGGACAATGGAAATCATCGTTCCATCCTCTTCCTGGAACAACACACCATCAAGAGCTACCAATGGATTGCAACCCCGTCGACTGTTGTCATTATTTCTACCGTTCCTGCGCTTACACATGATGTGTTTTCTAAAGGTAACTTAAGAAATATCTCACCCACTATTCCCCCCGACATATCTATAAAACCTAGAATTGTCGAAAATGTGCATATCGAAGCTTCGTGTTCCCCTGACGAAATCGTCATCTACAAGTCACTTTTCAAATAATTTTGTGGCGTCTTCACCTGGAGCTATGAATAAATGTTGGGTATCGACCCCAACATTGTGATACATGAGATCAAGACATACCCAGACACTAAACCCGTCCGGCAATGCCTTCGTCCGATCCACCCACGTAAAGCGATCACTATCAAGCTTGAAGTCGAGAAACTTATCAAAGCCGGCTTTATTTACCCGGTGGCTCCCACTGAATGGGTTTCCAATCTTGTCCCAATCAACAAGAAACAAGGCACAATCCACGTGTGTGTTGATTATAGGGATATTAACAAAGCATGTCCTAAAGACAACTTTCCTACCCCCTTCGTCGACCAGATTGTCGACGATTGTGCCGGAAGTGAAATCTTCTCTCTGATGGATAGTTTCTCCAGATATAATCAAATCAATATCATTCCCGAGGATCAACACAAAACCACTTTTATTTGTCCTTGGGGCACTTTTTCCTATTGGAAACTTCCTTTCAGTCTAAAAAACATCGGTGCAACTTTTCAACGCGCTATGTCTTATGCCTTCTATGATATCAAGAACATTGTGTAACCATATATTGATGAATTACCCGCTCATTCGATGCACCGTGTCGATCATCCAATACACCTCCAATCCATTTTCCTCCAATGTCGGTTTTACCATATATGCTTGAATCCTCACAAATGCATTTTCTGCATAGAATCTGGCTGAATTCTAGGCTTTGTTGTTTCACATCAAGGGATCAAGGTAGATCCTTTGAAGGTCGAGGTGATTCTCAATCTCCCTCCTTCTTCGTCGTTTCATCCTAAACTATGCTGAGCTAACTCTTGGATTTACATGACTACTCAAAAATGGGTCTGATTTCGTATGGGATACCATTGCCAACAAAGCCTTCGAATCTTTGAAACTGTCCCTAACACGTACTCCGCTCCTCTTCCCACCGGATTACATTCGTGATTATTTCCTCTACCTCACAGCCTTGGATTACACCATTGCAATGGTTCTCATCTAGGAGGATGATTCTCATGATGAACATGTCATCTATTACTTTATTCAAAGTCTAACGCCTACCGAAACCAAGTATTTACATGTTGAAAAACTAGCCTTGGCAGCCATCCAAGCAGTTCAGCGTTTTCGACACTATATCCTCTCTTGCAAGACTACGGTAATTTCTATCTGCAACCCTATGCAACACATTCTCACACATCAATTGGTAGGGGGAAAATACTCCAAATGGATCGTGATCCTCCAGGAGTTTGACTTAGAATTCAAATGTGCTAAGTCCAAGAAATCCTTAGTGTTTGTCGAGTTGATATGCGATTTTCCCTACTCTGAGACAGAAAATGTAGCATCCAATTCATTACCTGATGAATCCCTTTTCCTGATTAGTTCCGATGATCTTTGGTATGGATATATCATCATATATCTCCAAACCTAGAATTTATGGCCCAATTTGTCTAGTGTTGACCGTCGTCAAATACGCTACCAAGCTTGTCAATATATTATCCTCAGTGATACTCTTTATCATCGTGGAATTGAATCATTTTTTTGATGCTGCCTCACGTCTGATGAAGCCAAGAAATCCCTCAAAAACTGCCATTCTGGAGCCTGTGGTGGTTACATGTCTAGGTATTCTACTTCTCAAAAGATCTTGCGAGCTGGGTATTTTTGGCCCTCTTTATTTAACAACTGTATAAAATCCATACAAAAATGCCACGCTTGCTAGACCTACAACCATAAAACACAATCACATCTCGCTCCTCTTCACCCTGTGGTCTCCGTCTGTCCTTTTGAGAAATGGGGTATCGATTTCATGACATGTCACCCTCACTCGGTCGGGGAGCATGGATACAATATTGTAGCCGTAGACTATTTTACGAAATGGGCTGAGGCGATGCTGAAATTTGACAACACCAGAAAGACTGCAGCATTATTCATATTCAATCACATCATAGCTCATTTTGGTGTTCCTTGAGCTATCGTCACCGATCACGGTAGCCACTTTAGAAACTTCATGATGTCTGAACTCACCGAAAAGTTAGGTCTTCACCATGAAAACTCAACACCCTATTACCCACAAGCCAACGACCAAGTCGAAGCAATTAACAAAGTCCTCATTACCATGCTTCGACGAATGATAGGGATTCACAAGATGATTTAGCACATGATGTTGTTTTCAGCATTATGGGCTTACCAGACATCCGTTAAATATTCTAACAAATTTACACCATTCCATCTAGTTTATGGCCTAGAAGCCATCCTACCGATTGAATGTGAAATACCCTCCTTAAAACTAGTCGTTGAACTCCTCCCAAACACTTCTATCAAAGAAGAACGTCTGTTGTATCTCATGAGATTAAAGGAAACTTGTCGCGATGCTACCCTATTCATTGAAGCCTAGAAGAAACATGTCAAGGCCCAATACGACAAACATGTCAAGCCTCGCGTTTTCTCCGAAGGTGATCTGGTTCTCCTCTATCAACAAGATCGGGATATGATAGGAGATGGAAAATTTGAAGCCATGTGGCGAGGTCCGTATATCGTGAAACGAGTTTTGGAGAAAGGATATTACAAGTTAGTGGTTTACGACGGTATCCATTTGAGTGAACCCAGAAATGGGTTGTACTTAAAGAAGTACTATGCCTAAGATTACCAGTGCAAGAGTACTTGTATTTTATTGTATCATACTTCTTGTGTGTTACTGTAGTGTGCTTTTTTCATTATCTGGTCTCTGCTCTCAGCTTCTTATGTTACATTGTGTTTGGTTTCTAGATGTCGGAGTCTTCGCTACCCCACATTGGCTTCGCTGATGGTGCTAGTCGTAGTACTCAGAACCTTTCTTATGTTGCTTGGGCAATTTACACCCCTACAAACGAACTTATCACTCTACGAGGTGTGTGTCTCGGTCGTGTGACCAACAATATTGTAGAATATAGCATCATTATCGAATTGTTGATTAATTCTATTTCGCTCGGTATCCATCACTTGGTTGTATGACTCGATTCATAGCTAGTAGTACTATAGTTAAGTAATGTCTATGCTATTTGAAGTCCTACTTTATTACAGGTATATTTACGAATTCGCCTCTTGGAACATTATTTTGATTATATTGAGTATCAACACATTCCTAGATGTCTAAATACATTAACTGATGCATTAGATAACTATGTATTAGATAGACATTTGGGCCATTTATAAACCAATCATATCACATGTATCACACAACACAAGATAAGCCGGTAGAAG
>SNQJ01S0266027.1:0-12047 GCA_010110895.2 Picea sitchensis | reverse complement strand
CGAAGTCCTAACTAAGCACTTAATGGTCTAGCATTTGGTCACGGCCTGTGGTTGTAGGGGTTGAGGCTAAGAGAAAAGGGATAAGGCCTGAAATTGTTATAGAGTCGAGAAGAGATCGAAAAATTCATGAAAAGTGAATGTTTTTCTTAAATCATGTTGGTTTTTGAATGTTGTGGGAATTGTTAAGGAATAATGGCCTCACAAATTCTAGTTGTCTTAACATTGTGATGCAGAAGTTCAACAAGTGCCAGAACCAAATAGAATTTCCACAAAATGCAAAACAAATGGAAGAGACACAGACTGCTTCCAGTTAAGAGAGTGAAGAAAAAGGAATGGATTTTCATTTGGGAGTTGAAGGGTCAAACTCCAATGGGCATGGAGAAGAGATATATAAGGAGGGAAACATGATCCAAATCATTGAAAGATTATAGAAATATGCCCAAACTCACTGAGAAGATAAAAGAAAGCTCAGGAAAGCTCGGGAAAAAGAAGGTGAATTCAATGTAAAGTTGTTAAAGAGTTTGGAAAGAATCAAAAAGAAATTGAAAAAGGAGAGTGACTCAAGCAAAACAGGGAGATGCCCAAGGCCAAGGTAGACGCCCATTCAGTGTTGGGGCTGTTAGTGTTGGGGATGTAAAGGAAACCACAAGTACATAGATTGTCCCCATAAAAATGGTAAAGTGAAAGTTGCCCATAATGTCCAACAAGCTGAAACAATGGAGGACATGGGTAGTATAATGTGAAGGATCTACACAGCCCTGCACAACAAGTAATATGAATATCAATCACACATGATTGAAGTGGAAGGTATGATCAATAACCATCCCTTCACTATTTTAATTGATTTAGGGGCTATCCATAGTTATATAGATCCTAGAGTGGTGGAAGTTTTACAATTGTCGAGAAGAAAACATTAAAATTCTTGTTTAAGGCAGCTGGCTACAGAAACCAAGAGAAGATTCATTGAGTTAGTTAAGTCTTGTCCAATGGACATGAATGGACTGACCACAAAGATTGAATTGAACATTCTTCCTTTAGGTTCTTATGAATATCTAATTGGGATAGACTGGTTGGACTAGCACCATACCATATTGGACTGTAGGAACAAGGAACTCACTTGCCTGCATGAGGAAGGAAGTCGGAAAACAATCCAAGGAATTCCCAGAGTTTTTTCTATCAGATAAATATCAACAATGAAACTAAAGAAGTGCTACAGAAAAGGATGTCAATTATTTTCAGCCCATGTGGAGGAATCATCTAAGGATGAAGTGTCAAATATTGGAGATCATGTGATACTAAAGAATTTTGAAGATGTATTTTAGGAGGTACCTAGACTACCCTTGAAGAGAGATATTCACTTCTTTATAAACTCGACGCCTGGAGCAGCTCCAGTGTCGAAAGATCCTTAGAGAATGAGTACTCCAGAGATGAAAGAGTTGCAATTACAGCTTGAAGATCTTCTGAAGAAAGGGTACATACACCCAAGTGTGTCACCTTGGGGTGCCCCGGTCCTTTTCGTGAAGAAAAGGGATGGGGCATTGAGATTATGTATCAATTTCCGACAATTGAACAAAGTGACTATAAATAACAAGTATCCTCTGCTGAGGATTGATGACCTCTTCGATCAGTTGAAGGATGCAAATATATTTTCGAAGATAGTTCTCAGGTCGGGATATCACCAGATAAGGATAAAGGATGAATTCATCAACAAGACTACCTTTAGAACAAGGTATGATCATTATGAGTTGATAGTGGTGCCATTTGGACTGTCGAATGCAACCGCTATTTTTATGTGCCTGATGAATGGTGTATTCAGGGACTATCTAGACAAGTTTGTCATAGTCTTCCTGGATGACATCCTAGTGTATTCCAAGTTGAAGGAAGAGAATGAACAACATATGAGGATGGTGTTGTAGTTGCTAAGAGAGAACCAACTGTAATTCAAGTTGAGAAAGTGTCCATTTTATCAGAAGTAGATCCATTACTTGGGGCATATTATTTTGAAGGATGGGATAGTTGTAGATCCTAAGAATATTGAGGCCATCAGATAATGGTCTGCACCAAAKAACGTGGTGTAAGTCATATCCTTTATGGGTCTGGAGGGTTATTACAGAAGGTTTATCATAGGGTTCTTGAGGATAGCTCACCCTCTCACTTCCTTGCAAAGGAAGGAGAAGAAATTTCAGTGGACAAAAGATTGTGAGAGAATCTTCCAACAATTGAAGCAACTGTTAACCAATGATGCATTCCTAAGGATTGAATATCTGAATGAATACTTTATAGTGTGTACAAATTCATGCAATGAAGGACTGGGAGGAGTCCTTAGTAAAAATGGATTCGTAATTTGTTATGAATCCAAAAAGTTGAAAGAACATGAAAGGAACTATGAAAATCATGATTTAGAGTTGCCAACCATAGTACATGATATAACAAAATAGAGGAATTACCTCATGGGATGGAGGTTCAAACTATGAACATACCATAATGGTATGAAGTATTTGTTTGAACAACCAAACTTGAACGCTATACAAAGTAGGTGGTTGGAGTTTATCTGTGAGTACGATTTTGATATCAAGCATATCAAAGGAAAGGAAAATAAAGTAGTTGATGCACTCAGCAAGAGAGTGCATGAATTACATGCTACAACCATTAGCATGTACCAAACTGATATTAAATGCATAATTTTAGAAGATGCAAATACAGATTTGTAGTACAGGGAGCTAGTAGAAAATATGCATCAAGGTGAAATGCCAAAGAAAGTGGAAAATTATAAATTGGAAACTGATGGAATACTTTTGTACAAGAACAAAATTTATGTACCTAATGTCCAGGACTTGAAACGTACAATTTTTCATGAAATTCATAATGTTCCTTATGCTAGAAACCCTGGATATCAGAAGACTGTGGTAGCATTCAAGAGCCATTACTTTTGGTCACTTATGAAGAAGGAAATTACTGAATACATAGCCAGATGTATGGAGTGCCAGAAGGTTAAAGTTGAGTAGAGGCACCCAACAGGGTTGTTTCAACCTTTACCCATTCCTGAGTGGAAGTGGGAAGTGGTGAAAATGGATTTCATCATAGGATTGCTCAGAACAGGAAAGAAACATGATTCAATCATGGTGGTAGTGGAAAAGCTTGCGAAAGATTCCCATTTTATTCCATTAAAGACTACTCACAAGGCAACATATGTTGCAGACATCTTTATGAAGGAAGTGGCACAATTGCACGAAATTCCCAAGACAAATATGTCTGACAGAGACCAAAAATTTACCTCAAATTTCTGGAAAGGGTTATTGAAGGGGTTTGGAACGAATCTGAACTTCAGTATAGCCTATCACCTTAAATCTAATGGATAGATTGAGAGGGTGGACTGAGTAATAGAATACATACTAAGGATGTATGTAATGGATAAACCATCAAAATGGAAGACTACCTACACTTGGTAGAATTCACCTACAATAATGGGTATCAAGCATCATTGAAGATGAGCCCATTTGAAGCACTTTATGGTAGAAAGTAAAATAGTCCAGTAAGTTGGGATAATCCAACTGATAGGGCAGTAGTTGGGCTAGAGTTTCTCAATGAAATGGAAGAAAAAATGCTAAAAATTAAGCAAAATTTAAAGGTTGCCCAAGATAGGCAGAAAAGTTATGTTGATAAAAACATAACCCATAGAGAATTTAAAGTGGGTTATCATGTTTTCATGAAAGTGAAATCCAATAGAAGTTCCCTAAAGCTGAGAAACTGTGCCAAGTTGGCAGCCAGATTTTGTGGGCCATTTGAAATCCTAGAAAGGATTGGGCCAATTGCATATATGATTTCATTACCTACATCCATGACTATACATAATGTATTTCATGTTTCATTGATTAAGAACTATATAACTGATGCTAATCATGTAATCGATTGGAATGTGATTTAGGTGGAATAAGAAAGTGTCATGCAAGTGCATCCTATGCGCATATTGGACCAGAAAAGAAAACAAGTCTGAAAGAGAGACATAGGTCTTGTAAAGGTCCAGTGGACCTGGTATGGTCTTGAGGATGTGCCTTGGGAACATGAAGATTCTATGTGGGTAGAATACCCACATCGTTTTGAATATTTTGAAAATCTTATTGAGGTTGTGTAAAGAGTTGCATTGAGGATAGTACAAAACTAAGGGGAGCGGATTGTAATATCCCTCGGTAGTACCCCACTTATATTATGAATTGTAATCATGTTTTGTAGGCTTGTGAGTCGGGTATTAATAAGCTGGTATGCTTAAGTGTTTATTAGGCCAGAGAGCCTAAGTGTTAAAGGCTAGGAGATTTTTTTTGTATATGTAATTATGTAGAACATTAATAAAGATTAAACATCGTTGTGTGAAGAATGACCATGAAGAAAGAGTGATGGGGGAATACGATTCCACAAGGTGGGTAGGGGAAAGGGGGTTGGAAGGTTGGAAAGAGGGTCTAATCTTATGGGATTAAGTCCTTGAGAATAATAATTTATTATTATTCCAAAGTGGTGTGAATGATATACTTTTATCCTAAGTTCCTAGAAAATGGAATGGGTACTTGATGGAGTTCATGCAGCTTCATGGGCGACATGTCTTGGCCTAGGCACATGAAATTTAACCCAATAATTGAACCATGATGGGGATTCATTCCCCATTCTTCCATCTATTTTCTGAATTACTTGGCTCTTCATCTGCAATTGCATGCCCACGCACCCATTCCACGATACTCCACCTGAGTTCACTAGAATCCTTTCCCGAGTACCTGTTTGGTCTCAACATTAGACCTATGCATAGCCACACACCTCTGAGAATCAAATCCATGAAGTCAACCCATGCCTTCTGTGAAGCCTGAATGTCTTGTCTTTGTCTGTGTCGTGTGTATCATAGCTCTTGGTTGTTGTGGCCTTATAGTTCCTTGGATGAGTGTGGCTTTCCGTCATCATCTGTTTCTTATTGAGCTTGTTGTTTTCCTCCGTGTGATGGAAGGGAGCTGAAAAATCATGTTGTCGGGCCTATGAGAAACTCTCTCCAGGTGAGAGAGTCTGCTGGGAAGTGGTTTTCTCCCAGAGAGTGTCCAGCACTAGCTACGAAGCTCTGAGAATTCCTGATCCATCATGTTTCTGAGATCTAGAGAGGGAGGTGAAGCATCGATGGACTGTTCTTGTGAAGGTGTATACTCTTGGGTGGAACATGAATTTGGGGAATGAGAGTTCGTGACTAGTGGATGTAAGAAGTCTCCTAGAGAGAATCCTTCTGGTTGCTCTATAAAATTTTCCTATAACCTCAGCCTAGTCTAGGATTCCCTTGCCTTCGGTGGAGCTTGGTCCCAGCTCGGAGGTGACCCACTATTGAGGGTGATGAGTAGCGTGGTCTAAGGCTAGGAGGTCCGTGGAAGGTCTGCACGTAGTTGGTGGAGTTAATATAGTTTCAAAGATAAGTATATGTCTGTGTCTAATTTCAATTAAAATGCATGTTTGTGATGCTTGCAATATTATAATGCATTCCGTTGTGATTACGAATTACTGTTAATTCCATTACTTTTGTATGTTAGAAGTAATCCTTTTTTTAATCTGTATTGTTTATTTAAATGTGTTAAGTCATTTAAATTCATATAAATGTATATATATAAGTGTTATTCCGTGTAGTAGCATTACCCGACAAGTGGGTTGATGGCCAGGGGCATTACATTAGTAGCCATGCTTCAGTCTCTTCACCCATCCTTGATTCTCCATCAAAGGTGGATGGTTTTATTTTCTTGAATTCACCTTCCATGTGATCTACCTGTTTTCTTTTTCTTCTCGTGGTTGTTTTGTTTCCTGTCATGTATGTGTCTTCAAAAGAACTATTCTCAATTTTTATTTCATGACCAGAGTTTTTAGAGGACCTTTTGTTGACTTCTTCCTCTTTGTCATTGTTCTTTGGGATCCTCTTGGTTACTATACTACGTAGAAGCAATTCATTTAATTTAAACTGGTCTTCCTATTCCTTTTTCAACTTTTTGTTATATGCTTTAAATACTTGTAATTCCACGATGAGGTTCTTCATTGTTTCCAAAACCTAGGTGGCTAAAATTCCTTCATTGTTATGCCCTGGTTCTTTAGGAAGTCCTTTATTTGGATTCTCTTCAGGTCTGATTTCTTCTTCATTCTGTGCTGACATTATCACAACAAACCAACAATTCTTTTGTTTATAACAATAAACATATTTGTTAGTTTTTATTCAAAAGAAATAAAATAATTAAAATAATTTTGGCCTTGCCGTGAGGTCCAAGTGTTGTAACCTTCATCTCTGATACCATATGTAATGTACCACAAATTTCCCAAATGATTTTTTTATTTTTTTTAGGGGGCATTAAAGTCCCTTGAATATCCAACATTGGTTTGCGACACAGATATAATCCATTATATATATCTTATTCCTTTAATGCATGCATATCAATTTTACTTCTTTGTCATTATCCCTCTTAAAGGCCGAAGGATATTTAAACTCCACTTGTCTCTTACTGTTGTGTTTCATTATAGCATCGTTGTTGGATTATGAATCACGCACTTATTTGTATTAAAGAGTTGGTGACCATGACCTTCATAGCCCTTAGAAAATCCACTAAGTCTATGTCAATACATGTTATCCAAATTAGATCATGTAATAAACTATCATTATTCATATATTGTCCACTTCCACATAATCGCCTAGCTCCGATAAACAATATAGACTATAGACTATAAACTATCATATAGTCTATCCATAACATTATATTTGTTTATAATATAGACTATCATATAGATACCATAACAATATATTGTTTATCATATATACTATCCACAACAACATATGACTTTAGCATAGTCTAGAGAAATATTTAAACAAGAGGTGACAATGATATACCTATACTAAAAAATTAGTAACCCTAGATGACTATTAACATAGTTTCATAGTTCTAGGTTTAACGCTAGGATAAAACATGACTAAGAAATTAAGTGGTTCTAAAACCATTTTATGGTGGATGACAGGTCAATTCTGAGCCTAGTCCATGCTAGCTCATAGACATTTACTCATAGCCTAGTCCATTAATGGTGAAGCACGTCTTGTACCTTGCAGAATTGACACTTAGGAAAAAACGCCCAACGTAGGGTTGCTATCTCCCTCGACTTCACATGGCAATGGTAAGGGTGTGTACCAACCACTTTTACTTCTCTAGCGAGGACCTCGAGGTAAAAAAATTTCATCGTTCTTGCCCGCTTTAGTCCTATAACACAATTTTTTCGATGTGTTGTAATATGACTGATGTGTTTGGTGAGGTTCGACTATGGTGAGCGATGGAAAGAGGCAATGCATACCCCAGGTTCTCTATGTGCAAAGGTGAGTAAATGATTTTTTTTCTTATGTTATTTGTGAGAAGTATTTTGTAATGTATTCTATTTTTGGTGTTAATGTAATTAGTTGAGAACTCAAAGTAACAAACCTCATATTTTATTTTCTTTGTTTGAGGGTTATTGTGTTTTCCTCTCGGTTAGTTGTTAGTCTTCAAGCCCATACTCATTACAACCATTTCCCCATTGTATCGTGGCCCAAATCATTTTAAAATTTAAACCTTGGTCTTTCTCGTTTCACCATTATAACACTGTTATTCCTATATTCTAGAATTCGTCCAAAAATCACAAGAATTGCTACGCTAATTGATATTATTCAGACTTGACTGTGACTGAAATCTGTAGGAAAGTTTCATATTTACATTTTGTGTATATAAATAATAGTATTAACATGATTTTATTCGTTTGAAACAACATTTGCTTGTATCCTCTAGTTGTAAAACAATTTCTCTACCAGAAAGAATTGTGTATTGTGTCATGGCCACCGTGGAAACATCCTTCGCTTGATCTACAATTATGAATTTAATTCGTTTACGAAAGGACTGGCCTATGTTGACCACTTTGCACTAGAAAATTAGAGGTTTTGAACATGTTTTTTCACAGTTAGATTTTAACCTACGGATTTGGTTCTTACTGTAAGTTTCTATGCACTCATACTTTCAAATTTCACCATTCTGTAATGTTGTTTAGATTTAACGATTCATCTGTTGTGATTTCACCCAGGTCACACCTTGTGTGCCTCTATGAATGCTTATAAATTTAATAATACCCTCACTGTGATCGTTACCCTAAATAAAAAATTCCACTGTGTGATTTTGGGGATTTAAATTAGTAGTTATTGTTTAATTGTTTCCCTTGCCACCATCGAATCCTTTCATTTATTTGGTCCTCTGTACAGGGTTTGGATTTTTTTTTTGTTTGTTAGTTTTTCTGTGACTTCTCGAACTAACCTATGGTTGAGAAACTATGACTCAGGGGCATCTAAGCCGTCAAAATCACTCGGGGATCAAACCTGGCCTGAGCCACACCAACCCTTAACATGGCTGGATTTTTTGTCCCCGCGGGTTTTGAACCGGTGACTTTAACATCACAGAGTGCCTTAAAAACACACTCCATCACCAAATTTCCTACACCTCGGGGACTGCAGGGTTTGGATATTACTTATTATGTGAATTTTGTTTGATTAATATATGCACGATCTATTTCGATGATAATTGGTTTCACTTCTTTGCTTATTGTCACTTCCTCTATTTTACAGATAAAAATTCTATGCACGGATATATGAAATTAAAGATGGGCCCTTTCTGTTTTGTGAGGGTACCCATCAATCAGTTCTATGTCCACTCCTCCTCCTTCTGGATCATGGACATATTGTCTCACAAGGAACAAAGGGAAATCTAGTTTTTTCATCGAGACTCAAGCTAAGTATCGTCCTTGACTTATTCTTATTGTTTGATTTCCATAGAATTAAAATGCTAGCAAAATTTACTAAGCCCTCATTTTACATCCTTTGCAGGTTGCGCAAGTTGGTGTAATCGGATGAAGGAAGCGCCATACCTCGAAAGGTATTTGAGTTCCATGTCCTTCCTTGATCGATCTATGCACACATTAATTTAGTTACATAATGTAATATTTGAGCAATGATCGATTGAATACAGTGGTTACTTTTTCAAGATACTTGGTATTCTACTTAATCACTGTATTTATGAGGTAATAACAAATGTATTCAGACTCTTAATCTTTCTATCTATTCTTTGTGGTGTTTATGTATATACAAATTTATGTAGAAATTCAAAATATGTATAATCCAATGGTCAATAGGAACATAACAATAGTTCTACCATTTCTTTGTGTATGAGCGCACACACACACACACACACACACACACACACACACACACACACACACACACACATATTTAAATATTTGTGTACAACTATATTTGATGGCCAATAGGAACATAAAAATAATTATGCTATTACTTTATGTATGAGCACCTATATATATAGTTAAATATATATGTACCACCATCACATTTCAAAAAACCAATATCTCCAGTATTATTTAACTATGATAATCCATAGTAAAACATGATCATACAGTCCCTTAAGAATTGATTTCACTTATGTCTACACAATCAATCATATTCCTAACAAATGATAACCATAAATATAGCATTAAAAAAAGAATACAAGATGAGATACACATATGAAACCTGATGCTGGAATACAAATGGAACAACCACATTCCAGCAAACCATAGAACAAAACATCCAAGTTCATTTCTCTTGCTCACCCCCTAGCTTGACCATGAGTCCATAAGGGAAATTGAATGAACCTCCTTAACTATAGTCACCATCCAAATATCATAAAATCCTTGTCCTCACACTAACAGTGCTCATAACAAAAAATAGTGTCTTTTCCCCCAACATACTAAGAAATGTCCTGCCTCTTCCATATGTTCTTTTTAATATGCATCCTTGTGCCTAGGTCTTTCATTCCTTCCTTGGGAAATTCACAGTTTTACAAATACCTGATTTTTAGGGGCTGGTAGTGGTCAAATTCCACTTCTTCCACTTGTGAAAATCAACCTTGAGGTAACTCAAACCTACTCCCCACTCATGGAGTCATGGTCAACTATTTTTAACTTGGTTGTTCCATTTGTCTTCCATCATTTAATTTATTAAAAGTTTTTCTTACACATGTGTCAAAATAAAAGAGGTTAGTTGGGAAAGTCAAGTCTTTTCCCAACAGTCATCAAATAATTAATCAAAACAATCAAAATTCCAAATTTGAATTTTCCATAAATGGAAAATAATTTCCAAAACCGAATTTTCAAAAAATGGAAGTTTATTTCAAAGTTCACTTAGAATTCAATATTATAAAATTTTAGGATATTACATGCTACCATTGCTACCACCAAGTTCTATCCCGATGAACTAGACGATCCAAAGGAAGTCGAGCATCTTTTTCATTCATAGATGTGGGTGAAGGGTACCACACTGCACTTCATCCTTGATAGTGGTAGACAAAAGAAACTCATCTCAATAGAGGTTGTCAAGTGACTCGCCCTACCGACAATGCAACACCCACAACCCTACACCATCAGATGGCTCCACCAAGGAAGTGACATCTGTGTCATCCAACAATGTCGCATGTCACACAACATCAAGCCCTTCAAAGACAAGGTATTATGTGATGTTTCCCCTCTCAAAGTTTGTAATGTTCTTTTCGGCTAGCCATATTTATGGAAACATCATGTTGTATATGAGTCTAGGATTCCCAGTGTTATTATTACTTTGAACAAGAAATTATATAGGATACATGAGGTAGTCCCACCTAGTGCTATTTCCTTGATCTCTACCAAGAAATGAAAAAAGGTCATCTCTCAAACAGAGAATTTTGTCTTCTTCATGATTCTCTCTCAGAATGAGCGAAATATTGTCGCCAGATACAGGGTCTCTGCAATCGACCTCTCCACACAGCAAAAGTAAGGGGATAAGGTCATGGAAGAATTCTCAGATATCTTCTCCTCACCTATCAGGGTACCTCTGCACTCTCAGTTCAAGCATCCCATCGATTTGACCCCAATGAATTGTTGCCCAATGCTCAAGTCTATCACTGCTCTCTGTTAGAGAATGAGGATATAAAGTGACAGATCGAAGAATTTCTCCATAAGGGGAACATATGTCCCAGTTGATCACCTTGCAGGAGCCCAATCGTGATGGTACAAAAAAAATATGGAACATCGTGAATCTGCATTGATTACCTGGACATGAATAAAATCACAGTCAGAAGCCAGTACCTGATTCCTCAAATCGATGACCTCCTTGATCAACTCATGGGTGCCACATACTTCATTAATATTGATCTAAAATATGGATACCACGAGGTCCCGATAGAACAGACAGGTGTATGGAAGACCACCTTCAAGTCAAAGGAAGGTATTTTTGAATGGTTTGTCATGCCCTTTTGTTTGACAAATTCTCCAACCATTTTCATGAGGATGATGGACAATATTCTACGACCATTCAATAATACTTTTGTAGTGGTGTATCTATATGACATCCTAAATTACCTCAAGACCTGGGAAGAACACTTGCATCATATTTAGCAGGTTTTGCACACGTTTGGGAAGCACCAGCTCTACGCCAACTTGGAAAAATGCTCCTTCAGCATGGACAGGGTTCATTACTTAGGATACATCATTGATCAACATGGCATACATGTGGATCCAACCAAAATCCAATTCATCCATGACTGGACATCCCTAGCCACACTCATTGAGGTTCAGATCTTCTTGGGCTTTGCCAATTTCTACAGTAGGTTCATGTTGGTATTCTCCCATATTGCATGGGCCCTCACCCAAGTAACCAGGGGTGGTGGTAAGGAGAAATTTGTGTGGGGTTGGTCTGAACAACAAGAGTTCAATGATTTGAAGCAACTCTTATCCTCATCCCCAATACTTTCACTATCAGACCTGCAACAACCCTTTGAGATCAAGACAAATTCTTCAAACTATGTTGTGGGCACCTTTATTACTCAGCACGACCACCTCGTGGCCTATAATAGTTATACACTATTAGATGTTGTTTTTAAGTACCTTACTTATGTCAAATAAATCTACTCCAATGTGAAAGCATGCCGCTAGTGGAGACATTACATTTTTAGGAAGGA
>SNQJ01S0266026.1:0-11953 GCA_010110895.2 Picea sitchensis | reverse complement strand
TTGCATAGACTATGAGCATACATGTCAGCATATAAATATCAAGATACAAGATATAAAATACTTATAAAAAAAACATCGGATTTGATGCAACTGCTGAGAGGGGTGCTTGTTTCCACCCAACCGTAGGCTTAACGACTCTGAATGGATTTACCACTAGCCACCCTTGAGCTAGACCACGATGCTTGAGACTCTCTGTCTCTGTTCTTCAACGATCAAGAATGAAGGTTACTCTCCTCCTTCTCTGCTATCACTCACTCCGCCTTTTTGTTCTAGAGTTCTTCAAATCTTTTCCCTGCTATCCTCCCTAGCAGTCCTCCTTCCACGCCTTTTACCTGCGTTTTCTTTTCAGCGAGGTTGCGTGTGGCACAAATTTCCCCACGGTGGTTGGGTCTGAGGCCTCCATGGATGGACGGTCCACCACCATCCCTCATTAACCCATGAGGATCCTCTTCACCTACCAACCTGGCGAGTAATTCATTTCGGGGCCAGCGAGCCGCTCTTGGTTCTCCGAGCCAGTGAAGACCAAATACGGTATTGGTTTCGGTGGAAGTTAACGCCACCATTCTAGGTGCCTTCCACAACCTTTCTTTAGCCATCATGGTCTCTTTTTCAGCACATCCCCCTCCCAACAGACCTGCAATATATATATATATATATATATATATAATGTTAATTTACATTCGTCGACCTTGTATACTAAGGTCCATTCAAATCACACATTCACAGCTTTGAGTTTGCCATAGTTCTTGGCCAGTATAGTTATTTTTACAGACTGGGGGAAACAGGGTGTTACACTAAGGTTTTAACCTACCTTCACTTATCAAATTTCCTCTTCCTGTGTGTGCAACTAGAGCATAACCGTCTTCACTCATCAATCGCTTATTCTTGTGTGTGTGACCAAAGCATAACCCTCTGCTTTCTTTGTTCAAAAAAAAAATGGCTAGGGTTTTGGAAAACTCTGAGTTCTTCTTTTTCCAAACAATCCACAGTTCTCGTCCATCTCAACAACTCTCATTCCTCTAAGTAGGAACTCCTTCACAGGCCATAGGCATCACAATGCTATGATACCATTGTTAGATTCATAATGAAGAAAACAACAGAAACATAATGAAAATAAATCAAGCAATCAAGAAACCATGATTAACAGAGATAAGTAAATACTGGCAGAAAAGGCATACTCTATATCCATCAATGCTTCAATAATCATGTACATAGATGTACATATATAATACAAAAAGACCATAACTGTCATGTAACTGTATAACAGTTACGTAAACTAACTAACTTATGATTAGAGTTTTAATAAACATAGACTTAGCACCAAACTATGAAGATTCTATATCTTTCTTGTATAGCTTCAACATAGATGAAAACTGTGCAGCTTATTCAACTTAAAAACAGAAAATTCTCAAAAAGGAAAAGTTAATAGTTTCTTCATGGAAAGTGGCCTTGCATCTTTCTTTATCACGGAGTAATTAAAGAGTGACCTTCTTTTTAATTAATAGTAATTTTGCTGGAAAGATAATGACTTTATTTTTCGTTCGTTCGTGGATTATAATGCGTTTACTTCCTTTTCAGTTCTGACTTATGTTGGGTCCAGGCTCCAACATATAGAGATTTCCTTTATTACAGAGTAATTAAAGAGTGAGTTTATTTTTAATTAATAGGAATTTTGTTGGAAAGATAACGACTTTCTTTTTAATTACTATGAATTTTGATGGAAAGATAATGACTTTATTTTTAATTACTATGAATTTTGCTGCAAAACATAATGACTTTCTTTTTAATTAATAGGAATTTTGCTAGAAAACATAATTCTATGAAAACGAATTAAAACTTTGATTATTGTATTTTATTTTTAAAAATGTTTTATCAAATTAGTAAGTATTATGATGAAATCTATACCCATAGTGCCCAATGGGCTCTACAACACCAAAACACATGCTTAATTGTCTTAGCATCAATAAGCTACTATTGCTCTGGCCCAACCTTTCTCTTCTTTCACTTTGCAGAACAAGAAAATCAGCTTTGTAAGACGAATTAAACTGGTCCCATTTCTACTTTCCCAAAATTAATATGGATATAATCTCGATGGGAAGAAAAGTTCATGGTCTCAGTTATAATTGCTCTTACTCTTTGACTAGGATGGTTTTTAATCGTATCATAGCTTTTCTTTTGATGATAAGTTGTTGTAATATCTGAGGAAATGAAACTATTACTAATAGTTTAAATTCAGTGGGATTTGAACGCTGACCAGTTTTTGGAATGGTTTTGATTGTTGTGTATTCTAGCGAGCAAGAATTGCTTCAACAAGAAAAGTTAATCACTTCAGAAGCCCTTGAAGATGATTGGATATTGTACAGATAAAGGGAAATTCCCAAGCTAGAAGTATAAATATGTAATTTGTTTGAAGCAATAATATCAAGTGTGTGAAGTATTTTGTTTGAGGAAAATGTATTCTCTCTAATTTTCTTATTTATTTTGTGTGCAATTGAATTCATAGATAGGTGTGGAAGACTTAAAACTATTCCAATTCAAATTCCAGGACTTGAGCATGCTGCCATTGCCCTGGGTGTGCATTTCCAGAGATGTAGAAATTAGGGCAAATTTTCTTCAAGTATATTAGAAGTTAGAAGTTGATTTAGGGCATGAGATGAAATGGGTTTGTAGATGATTGAATGTAGAATTGAAAACATCTTTGAAAACTTGATTTGAGTCATTTACCATCTCTTAGAAAGCATTTTAGTGATGATGACATGCATTTTCTGGAAATGTCAAAAGCAGTGTTAGAGAGCAGTTTGGTAGACCAGCCAAGTGCATTTGAAGATTAATCAAGAAAAACTAAGACTTGCATTTAGTACCCAGCATGGAAGAATAGAGAATTGTACCTTCAATTTTCCATTTTGATGCATTTAAGGAGGTTTGGTGGGCATTTTGGTAAGGCCTCTGAGATTTTTTTGGACACTGTAAAGAAGGAAATTTTATGGTATTTTTTCACAGTAGGGATTTTTCATATCAGAATTGAAAATCTAGAATTGTAAGGTGAGCAATGGAGAAACAAACATTTTCCAATTTGAATCACTCAATTTGGATTTGAAATGAACCATAGGTGTGCATTTTGGTGAAGTAAGCAAACTTGGTTGACTTTAATAAAAAAATGCAGAAATCACTGAATTGGTAGATTAACTACTTGCATTTGGCAATGAATTTGGAAATTCTAAGATACGGGTTTTGTAGTCAGTGTTTCAGATTTTAACTCCGTACCTTTTCATTCGGCATGCTCCTTTACAAGCTGGCAGGATTATTCCTGAGCCACTTGAAGCTGATGTAGATCCCATGTTTTAAACTTTTAACAACAGAATTAGATTTTGAGCACTTCATTGAAAATTGATATTGTTGCATATATTGATGAGATATATAGCTAATATATCCCTACTTTCCTTGAAAAAACATCCTGTTTATGGCTAACCACACTCCTCATTGGACAACTCGGCTGGTACTACACCTCCTTGAAAACTCCCAAATTCATTTCCTACTGGATAGAAGGCAGATTGGTGTTAAATCTGCAAAACTTGTGGCCATGAACCTACTAATTGCCCGATCTTGTATATTAATTTAAGGGTCTCCTCAACCCGTCCTATTTCTGATCAATTTTGAAATGAATTAGGGATGAATATGGCCAGAATTCAGAAGATACTGTAGTTTCTGTTCTATTTCAACATCTTCACAACAATTTATGTTTTTAGACCCTTCTAATTCAGTGGGTTCATCCATAGACCTCATATAGGAAGATTGAATGGTTAGGGTATCTCTTTCTTCCTTCCTATCTCAATAGGTGAGAGCTGCGTCCATGGTCCTCCTAAGCTAAGTGAGTATCCTTCTTCACAAGTGAGTATCCTTCACAAGAATGCTTGAATGGTTTCCAAATCATTCGAAATTTGATGACACAGCTGGAGGAGCAAATCCATATTAGAAAAAATGGCAAGACACCCATGACTAACTCCTGCAAATTTGAATAAAGATAACATACAAATCTCACTTTGAAGGTAGTAGTATTTTCTATTTTTAAACTTGAGCCGGCGAGGACTAAGCTGCAATGCAACACTTGTTAACTTTACGAGTTAAAATGTGTCTCCAAAACTTTTTAAGTTGGAATTTAGAAATATTTAAGAGTTTTTTATTTTATTTTATTTAGGTATTGATGCTTATTTATTTTAACCAATATTTTGTACACTTTTATTTTAATTCCCTTTTGAGATTCATTTAAGGTATGCCTAATATCCTTCCTAGAAATCTTGCCATCTTTATTGTACCAAGGTTATTTTTTTAATGGAGTCTTGAAAGAGTAATCTTCCACTTAGGGTGAAAGATTTGTTGTAAAGTAATGGTAACATTTCTCAATATTATTATTATTATTATAGATAGTGGGGAGGTTTAATTACTTCTTTAAATCCTTAAGGAAAATGTTACTCTTGATTTTATAAAAAAATGAGTTGTTTTCACTATTTAGACCCTCTCCATTAGGTTTCTTATGTAGGGCTATATTTAGAGTTAAAAATATAGATTTATGATCTAAAGGATAGTGGTTTTCAAACACAATCTATGTAGATTGATGTAAAAGAATGTCATGTCCCCATTTTTGGGTTCCCCTATTCTGCGGTGGAAATGACTTCTGTGGTTTATCAGTGAAGAAAAAGGGAGTCGAAAGGGGTTATTTAATGTCGCATAGTTAGGAGATATTATGCTTTTTTAAAGTGACATTAAGGAAATAAAGTAACTTTAGACTAATAAGTTACTTCAACATTATTAAAGTGACTTTTAATCTTAAAATGAAAGTAAAAATGGGAATAAAGGTCATATTTGATTTAGTCAAAAATGGGAAAGTTCTAGAAGGCATGGAAGAAGGATAAAAGGAGGGGTAGCGCTTCACTTTGGATTATGTTTTGGATCGATCTCTTTGGAGTGCTCTTGGAGCCAGGGTTTTCGTTAGTGTTTTGGGCAAAACCCTTCCATAGGGGTTTAGTTTAGGTGGTGCAATATCCACCCTAGCTAGACAAGGAGGAAGATCCATCCGGGGTCTTTTCTTGAGATTCATCTTTTGGTTTGGCATTATCTTGGAGAGGGTTTGGAGGTTTGGATTTATCCCTTATGCAACTTGGAGGAGGAACTATCTTCTAGAGGAGATCAAGACACTACATCAGGTTTTGGATTTCGGCTTTGTATGTTTGTTGATTTGTCACAACTGCTACAACAACCCTAGACATTGTGTTGTGTGATCAAGATTCTATTATTAATAAAGTGTCATTTTATCTCTTTTATTTTCTGGTGTATCTAGATTAAATGAAACATGTTTTTCAAAATGTATATTTATGGGTTATGTGCAAAATATTTGTAGAAAGTCCTCAATCAACTTCATAACACATGTATTTGGAAAAAGCATATAACTAGAACTACATTGGACAACACATCTAGCATTTTCATATTGGTGGATATTACAGTGGTATTAGAGTTGGAGATCTTGCTAGCCTGAAGGGAAACAATGATACTAAGGCCAAGTTATGTTATATATGTTGGTTGTGGAGCCTGATTATCTTCATGATTCAGAGGTCCTTGCTTTCAGCCGTGTTTATACCCCATGAAGTATTTACACACCAGAAGTATGTAAACTCTTCCACGCAGGGGAGTGCAGAGGAGGGGTACCCCCTCTGTGGGGTCCGGGGGGGCTATCCCCCCGGCTCAGGGGTCTGGGAGCAAGAGGGCCCCCAGTGGGGGTTTGGGGGCGAAGCCCCCGAAGGAAAAATTGCCTTGTAAATGTATATTGTAATTTCATTGTAAATCAGGACCGTTCATTATAAGGTCGAAGATCTAACGGTAGAGATTATGTTAGGGTTTTTCCACTAGAAGGCAACCCTCTTTTATGAGGGAAATGTATTGCGGCTATGGTGGATGGTGATTATTGTATTCTGAGATAGGAGACTGTGAGAAAAATAAGAGGAAGTTACAGCGGGTTTGTTGTAGGTTGTATCCCTTCATTTGCTGGATAATAATAAAGGAAGGACCTGGAAATTTCTCTGGTGGACGTAGCCCACACTGGGTGAACCACGTAAATCTGTGTCTCTCGTTGTTGTAGGCAATCCTCTGCCTATTTGACAGCAATAAAGGAAGGACCGGAGACTTTCCGCGGACGTAGCCCAGACCTGGCAGTGAACCAATGAATCATGGTTCCCTCTTGTATTGTGTATCTTTTGTGTTTTCTTTCCGCATTTGTTTTATTTTATTGCTCTGCGGTCCTGTTTTTCTAACAATATAAGTGGTTGAATCTATCTCAGTCGTTCGATATCTTTCTTATTGGGTTGAGTTATTTCTTTGCAAGATTGAATATGGCCATCAAGGGGTCGAGTTCCAAGTGTCCGATGGTATTTTTTCTTGGCTGAGTCAAGTCACAACTGAATGTGCAATGATTTACATTGTGTTTATCTTCAGTGGAGATATAGTTTGAGGATTGTTATAGTTGTAAGGAGAAACGAACTGCCTAGGAGGATTTTGGAGTTACATTGGGGCTGATTTCCCTTTTATGCAGGATCATGGTGACTGGGACGATCGTGTGGGTTTGGAGGTAGATCATCGGATCTCTAAAGGGGACCGATTTCTCTTCTTTTCTAGAGACGTGGGCATAGAAAGGCCTAAAGGGTTTGTGGAGGCTCGCTGGGGTTGTTAGAGGGAATGATCCAATCAACAGTAAATCCATGAGGCTCGTGAGGGATTCTGGAACAAGCCTTGTGAACTACAAGAGGTCGTGGGTGCCTTTGAGAGGCCGTGGAGGGTATTTTACACCAAGACATGGGGGTTTGAGGACCCATATCACTTGGACCAAGCTGTTGAGGAGGCTAAGCCCTTTTGTGGATAGATCATGTGATAGGAGAGGCCGCGAGGAACCTTTGGCAGGGCCGAGAGGGTTTTGAAGAAACCGAGGGCCTTATTGGAGGTTCGATCTGCCTAAAGGGAGGTCATTCTTGCTTGGAGAGAGAAACATCGACTAGTAGGAGAGTCATGGCATCATTTCTAGGTCTTAGAATTATTTTTTGTGTGTTTACTGTTGCGTTGAAGTGGCCATAGAAGCCAATAGGAACTTTGTATTGCTATTGTAAGAGAATTAAATCCATAATAAAATTCCATTATGTCTTTCCTATTTCATGTGTAATGAAAATGCTCACAATATGTTTTATGGAAGTGATTATTAGAATGCATGCAAACCATTTTTGAAAGTTTTTCACTTAAATTTGGCATCAAAATGTGTGTATGCAAACCATTTGACAAAAACACTCACTCAGAAGACGACATAATACATATTATCATTGCCTACCTCTGTATTGGGGATATTTGAGTGGTATAAGACATGGATGGTTTACATATGACTAGAGGTGAGAAATCAGTAATGCATTCCATGATCAAGGGTTTATTTTGACGAAACCCCAAAGCTTGAAAACTACCAAATTATCACATCTTTGTAACAACGATGATGTAGTTGTTTAAGAAGATAAATCTGGAACATTTGGCTCAACTTTTGAGAGAGATAGAAGCAAATAAATACATACATGACTACCAAAATTATCTAACATTGGATGAAGATATCCGTGCAACTTTACCCTTCAAAAAATATTACACCCTTGTGTATGAAAGATGGCCCAAGTATTTGGACGAGGATTATTTTAAAAGCATAGGGTAGAAAGTAAAGAAGGATAATTATTAAGGACAGGTGGAGGAGCATGCATCTATCCATGAGGAGGATGTGTGCATATAGGAATACCAAACAACAGCCTATGATACATCATCGGAGCTAACCGATGGGGGTGATGACACTAATTTGTTGGATGGGTATACCTTGGATGAATCAACAAAAGATGAGGATGCAACATCTTATGATGAATACGAGGAAATGTTCCAATCAACTGATGTTGAGGATCCAACATATTTCAATGTGTATGATGATTATGATGATGGTTGTTCAAGCATGATAGCACCTACGCATGATGAGGATTCAACACCATATCTCATTTATGATGTTGATGTTGATGAAGACGTGATCGTACCTCGACATGATTATGAAATTAAACAAATAGCCTTAGCATTGCAGGATTTGGAAGACTGATTATTGGTCAAGGAAGAGAAGATTGTACAAGTATTGACAAGGGTAAATGGTTCCCATAAGTTTATTGAAGCCCTTATTTGGAAAACCCAATTGGAGGAGAGGCAAAGGGAAGTTGCAGATGGAGTCACTAGTACCCAATTGTGCATCATGAAAGAAGCACTAGACTAGATGAAATCTAATTACTTGCTTCTATCAATGGATATGGACCTTGCCCTTAAGTTAGATGAATACAAGGAAAGGGAAGACGATCTTTGTCACCAACTAAGTTTGGCATGATCTTCATTGACAACAACATAGACTCCATCATCTTTGATATCCATGACATATGATGGTGCGAGTGGAACTCATGATTCGAGAAATAAGCCTTTTGTGACAATTCCACACGAGGAGCATTCAGAGTTGCAGGTGCTTGAGGAGAGGTTTTATGCAGAGGGTTTTGACCATGCTCTTAGTTTTCATTGTGGGGATCATGAGCCATTTTTGTTGGATATCCCACTAAAGGCTCAAGGATTATCCATGGAGGAGATGGTTGAGCACACCCCTTGTGGATCAACCCACAAGGAAGTACATACATCCATGGATTGGGTGGATAGGTATATGAAAAACTTGGTACTCTTCAGGATATAGCTCTAGATGACATCGACATAGTGATAAATACAATAGCACCTACATGATAGATGATGGTATAGGACGACTCAATGATAGGCAACAATATGCAGGGATATTCATTGGCACGTGCTAGTGTAAAGTGGAGTTGTGTGGTTTTTCCACCAAGGAGACCTCCCTATAGAGTCCTCAGGAATACCATTGAGTTGAGGTTGCCTAGGATTGGTGAGTGGATGGTTGAGCCTCAGGGGGAAACATATCCATCGATGATCAATTTTCATCTGGGATATCATAGTGTTATATAATTGTGGTCCTCCAATTCTCTCCAATTACACTCCAACGTGCTATAGAATTCACCCTCCATGGCTGTATCCACTTCAAGCTCGGTTTCTTTCTCTCCCCTTGTTTCCCATGCAAAAACTTGACTAACTAAAAACTTTTTGTCCCCAACCCATACAAATTTCCTCTCTTTGGATTTCCTTTCTTGACTCACACTCTTCCCCAAGCTAATTGTACTCAACCCACATGTGCCCAATAACTTTGGGATGTGACCACTCACACCCACCCTCTTACATGTATTCAATGACTGGATTTGGGAACACTCAATTAGAAATGGGAAGGTTCATATACAATTAGCAAATATAGGAAAATGGGTTAAATTAATATACATGGATATTTCCCCCTTGGACCCCTCTTGGCCATTATCCTAGACACTTCCCCCCTCTTGTGGATTATTTTAGTCCCCATCTCTTGTCCATGTCCCCTTAGTAGTTGAAATCACATTTTTATTAATAAAACAAGGAAATACAATTCACATATTACATCGCTTGGCCGTAGCCACAGATTATATCTACATAAGCATTAATTAAACTTGAGATTATAGTGGGGATGTTACATGGGTGTTGGAGTAGTAGTGATTTACCATTTGATACATATACATTAGGTGTTGTTGATGCCCTATCAGTTTTCGACCACATAGACTACTCCAGAATGTCTTATTTTAGAAATGGTTTGGTTAACTTCATTGAGATACATTGGCCGGATATGATCCTCGATAGTGGGGATGATTCTTTGAGGCATTACAACTTGTGGATGCAGGAGTGAAGGATGTAGTCTAGGAAGGAGGATCAAATATTTATGATCAGAGTAACGCAACGTCAGTATGATGGATCCTCTCTAGTGATAGCATGGGACCCTGGGATTTTATGGGTTGATAGTTTGGCAACAGGTACATATGGGAGAGCCAGTTGTTACTTTTTGGAGGACAGTATTGTGGGCAGTAGGTGCTTCTCATCTTTCAAATTGATTTGGGACCCATGGATCATTAGTAGTTTCAGAGTGGTTTATTTTGTTGTTCATATGGGTGTGATGGCATTGCTTGAGGACACACAATATTTGGGAAGGAAGGATTTGTCATGTCCATAGTTTTGGGTTTCCCTGTTCTGCGATGGAAATGATTCATGTGGCTTGTCAGTGAAGAAAAAAGGTAGTCAAAAGGGGTTATTTAATGTCACTTATTTAGGAGATATTATGTATTTTTTAAGTGACATTAAGGAAATAAAATAAATTTATACTAATAAGTTACTTAAACATTATTAAAGTGACTTTTAATCTTAAAGTGAAAGTAAAAAGGGAAATAAGGGTCATATTTGATTTAGGAAAAAAGGGGAAAGTTCTAGAAGGAATGGAAGAAGGATAAAAGGAGGGTTAGCGCTTCACTTTGGATTATGTTTTGGAGTGATCTTGGAGCTAGGGTTTTCATTAGGGTTTTAGGTAAAACCCTTCCATAGACTTTTAGTTTCAGTGGTGCGATATCCACCCTAGCTAGATAAGGAGGAAGATCCATCCAGGGTCTTCACTTGAGCTTCATCTTCTAGTTTGGCATCATCTTCGAGAGGGTTTGGAGGTTTGGAGTTATCCCTTCTGTAACTTGGAGGAGGAACCATCTTCTATAGTAGATCAGGGCACTACATCAGGTTTTGGCTTTTAGTTTTGTATGTTTGTTGATTTTTAATAGCCACTACAACAGCCCTAGACATTGTATTGTGTGATCAAGATTCTATTATTAATAAAGTTCTATATTATCTCTTCTATTTTTTGGTGTATTTAGATTGAATGCAACATTTTGTCAAAATGTCTATCTATGGGTTATTTGCAAAATGTTTGCAGAAAGTCCTCTATCATCTTAATAACACGTATTTGGAAAAAGAGTATAACCATAACTACATTGGACTGTAACAAATCTAGCATATTCCTATTGGGGTATATTACAAATAAGGTTTGATGTGATTTTCTATGTATACTTATTACTAACGTTAATCAAGTTTGGTTTTCGTTGGCATCTTATCATTGATTTTCATTTAATTGGTACAATTCTAATCAAAATAATTGTATCCTCAATCAAAATAATTATATCCTCCATCAAAATAATTACTTATGATTATTCTTCCACTCTCTCCTAAATAAAAATAATTACTTATGATTATTGTTCCATTCTCATCACTTATGTCCACTTGCTAACATCATCTTCTAACATTTAAATATTTATACCAACATTTAAGTTTTTAAATATTATAAACTTACAATTAAGGTTAATAAACAACATATGAAATAGACTTGAATAAATAAGCATTTCTACTGAGCTTTATAGTTCCATGACTATGCATTACGGAAAGGTTATTACTAAGATGAAATGCAATAGTGAGTGATCTATAGACAATAATTATAATATTGGTGTTAAGCAAAGGTGTTCCCTCTCTCGTATCTTTTTTGCATATAAATTAATAAAATTGAACAATATTTAGAAGATGATGGATGCATTGGTATTAATATGGCCAGGCATGTGGCCATCCTCATATTATATATTAATGATATTTTTCTTTTTGAAAACACTATTGATGATGTAAAAAAACAACTCAAAGTTCTCCATGCATTGTGCAAAAATCGTGAGCTTAACATCAATATTGATGAAACCAAAATAATGATAGTGAAATCTAAGAAAAAAAAATATCCTCCAATTTTGTATAGTGATAACATATTTGAGGAGGTCAATTCATACAAATACTTGGCCATAGATTTCAATTGTCATTTAAACAAGAACCACGGTATTGAGAAACAAGCACCACAATGTTGAGAAGAAAATCATTAACACTTATAAACCTTGTTATGATCTTGAAAATAGATTGTAAAACATTGAAT
>SNQJ01S0266024.1:6973-18926 GCA_010110895.2 Picea sitchensis | reverse complement strand
ATAAGTGGCTTTCTTACTCCGAATACTTTTTAGACAAAAAGGGGCTAACTCTTGACTAGGAAATATTTTTCAGGCATTCCTATGCCTTTCCTCGGATATGACTCACTCATCCCATGAATCACTCATCATCTCTGAGTCCCCTGTTTTTGTTTGGTGGCAAGCTCTTCATCCATCATTACGTTTCTATCTTCATGGCTATGAAGTTTTTTCCTTGACTTTCTATTCCCATCAGTGAAATTCTTCACCTATAGGATTCATGTCTCATGTGAGAATCTCTATTGATTCCCCTTTGCAATCCATTCAGACTCTGTAGAAACTGAATACTAATCTTCCTCTGCTCTTCTTGAGTCCTTTGTCAACCTTGCATCACCTGCTATGCAACCCCACACTTTCCTCTACAGATTTTTGATGCTTCAACCAACTGCACAAGCTTGACCTGCTTACCTATCCAATGAACCATGGGACTAGTCTACAATAGGCCCACACTATCCTCATTTGTGGAATTATTATCCTCTTGATAGTAATCCCTTCACACAACAATCTATGTTGGAGTGCTCCTTTGCTTATTATCAATGCCCCATTATAATCTCAACCACCTTTTTCCTATTATTAAGTTGTCTCACTTCATGTGCATCTCTATACTTATGCATAAGTACTATCGTGAGTTTCAATAATCTTCCTTACCCAACAATTATCTATGGAATTCACCTCTATCCTCTGGGAAAGTTCCCCCAAATTTTGACATAATTTAGAAAAAAAAATCTTTACATTGAGTAGTTACATGGTTAATGGAATCCAATTCCACTTTTTCCTGCAAATTTATGGAGCAGCCTGATTCTCCCCTAGAGAACTTAGACCTTATTTCATGTTGTCCTCTGGATTACCTCTCAAATGACCATACCCATGCTTCAATCTGATTTTTGACCTCAAAGTTATGGCTTTTTGAAATTCCCATTCTACTCAATGGTGTCCTTCAAGTCCATCAATCACCTTCCTTCTGATTCCTTGAGGATCCTTTGGCTCAAAAATAATTTCCAAGTGGATATATAGATTCTTCTATCCAATAGATTTCCAATGACTACTTTCTTTCTCAATTCTGGGCACAGAGAAGAAAGTTATAGTCAATTGAATATTGACAATTTACCCCTTTTATGCACCTTTCTCTCTAGTGCAAATAATCTCAAACACCAACTTTTTTCACTTACAGAGGTAAATCTATCGGGAAATAAGGAAACTTTTCTACATGACATAGATAATACCGCTAACACCAAATTTACAACAACTCTCAAATTATCAATGTTAGAATGCGCAAATGGAAATAAGTGTGGCTTCTATTTCTCATTGATATGATACATCTATAAATGCATTATCTTAACCTTTGGATTTGTCTTCCAAGAGGTCTCTTGGACTCTCGATGATTGTTCATATTCACTTGTGTCTTTTCATATTTAGTATCAAGTGAAGAATACAATAATATTATAATCCTTATAGATTATGTTTCCAATTCCTCCCCTCCCCTCACCCCCCACTTAATCTGAAGGGGTGTATGTGAGTCCAAGAAGAGAGATGAAGTCTAAAAGTGTGCAGTTGAAATCTAGAAGTGGACAACTATCAATGGTTGGATGTGCTTTATGAATCTAGTGGTTTTGGGATGACCATAAACTGAATGGCTATTAGAAGATGATGTATTCTACTAAACGGTGGTGGTTGTTTAAGGAAGACCACAAACCAATCTGGTGGTTTAAGGATGACCAAAAACTCTGGAACTTGGCTCTAGGCTCAATGGTTCCTGAAACATTTCTTGAGTTAGCTAAAATCTGGAATTTGATGTCTTCTACTAATTGGAAGTGCTCTCGAATGTTGGTTTAAAGATGACCATAAAATATTCTATAGCAGAAGTTGAAAGTCTTCTACCATGTAGAGGTTTAAGGAAAACCACAAACTGTTGTCTAGCATAAGTTGTAAGTATTCTACTAAGTGGTGGTTTAAGGAAAACCACAAACCAATCTTGTGGTTTATGGGTGACCACAAACTGAATCACACTCGTTTGTTACTTCTTGATTGATAAGGCTTCGAAACTTGAAGCCCCACTGTCAATTACCGATGTTGTCCCCCCTGTCAGGGACAAAGTGAGAATATGCAAATATTTCCACTACAATATGTGTAAATACTCGAGAATGAATTTGTCGGTATGACTAATATATCTTCTTGACTATTGATGACCATTGCCAAGAAGTTCTCCACACATAGTCGTTCTTTAATCTTGCCTTTTCTTACATTTGGAACATATATTTGAATGATGATTATTCTTTCCACAATGCTCACAAATATGAATATCAAAACATTGATCTTCCATGTGGCCAACTCATTGATAAAAGTTGGCATTTTGGAATTTTCTCTTGAACTGGAGCCGGTGAATATGAATCTTCTTCTAGAAATCCAACACTCTAGAATTGGATCCGTTTGGTATAATCCAGAATATGATAGGTCACTTCCATTTTGTATCCAAAACCCACTCTATGCTTGTTGTTGATGATTTCTCCCCAAGGTGTGATTATGGGCTTGGAAAGTGCAAGCGAAACTTGTTTATGACAAACTTCATCTTCATTTGAATCTCCTTCTTAAGTGGCATTACTGATTTGATCTTGTGAAACAAAGTTACCAACTTAACGAAAGCTCTCTAGAGTTCTCGTTTTTTCAAAGTGGCTATTTTTACCCCTAAATCAAAAAGTGGTGCTACTGGTAGCACCCTTTTTTTTACGGTGGTTAAAATTAAGACTCATCGCATTGACAGCTTATGTCATTGTGGACAAAGACTTTAAAATTTACCCTCGAATAAAAAATGATGCTACCAGTAGCACTGCTTTTTTTTTGGAATTGAAATTATAACTTGATTGAAACTGTGTCCTAAACAACTCAAAATCGGCTCCTAAATCATTGCTTAGATTTTTAATTTTTAAAATTTACATTAAAAAAAATAAATTGTAAAAAAAAAATTTGCAAGTTAGTTTATAAAAAAATTGCAATATATTATTTTCAAAACATTTCAAAGGTTTTTTTTTATTATTCTTTTTAATAAATTACATATATATATTTTTAAATTGTTGTTTTTCATATCATTTTAGTTTTTTTTACACCATTTTTTTAATGGTTTTTTTTTTAATTTAAGCTTTGAATATATTTTTTAAATGCATTTTTTTCTTCATTTAAAAAAAATTGTGAATATTTTCTCCTTTTTATTTATTTATTTTTTAATGTAAATTTTTAAAAAAATGTTAGTAAATAAATTTTGAAGTGACCATTTAGTATCCAATTTTGTGTTTTTTTTTTGCATAGGGATCTATTGTCAAGGCCACAGTTTCAATTTTTTTTTTCCAAAGAAAAAAGCATAATTTTTATTCCTTGGGAGGGAAAAAATTACATTTTGTAGGTGCTTCTAGAGCACTACACACTATGAAAGTGTGTGCTATAGCTAAATATAGGTGGGCATTTGAGTGCCTTCTCTTCATGGTTGTGTCAGACTTTTAAAAATAAGTAACAAAATATCACCCATGTCAGGATGTATTGTTTTCTACTCATAAGAGTCATTTATATACAAGAACATATCACCATTGTTGTGGATTATGTCTGTCTATTTTTATCAGAAATAAAAAAAGATTTTAATGTCTTCAATGGTGCCTTTATATAGTTGCTAAAAAAGTAAGTAAAAAAGTGGTTGAGTTGGTCAGTCCAATGTAGATTGCTAGTAAGACTGTCCAGTTTGTATCTTTAGTCAGAATCTTCAATCTTGTAGTAGTTCTTGTTCTTCTATAAAAGGCCTATGATAGAATGCATTTGTGTCTTCCCCTTTTTTCTTAGTGATGTGCCAATGTCCTTGTAGGATTTGCAATCCTTCTTTGGACAATGAGTCTTCTACCATGTTTTTTTCCCTGTATACATGTGAGATAGCCATAGTATCAAAAGTGTCCAGAAGCCTGTAAATTTCCTCCAGAATAAGACTTAGCAAAATGCTGTGACAATTTTGTTTTTTACTTGTGCAATTTATTACATTCAAAGAGTCTCCAAAAATTTGTAAATGATGTAATTCCTTTTCTCTAGCAAAAAGAAGTAGAAGCTTCAAGGACATCAGTTCAACAAAGTTGTTGGTCCCCCTTCCCAGTCTCATTTTTAAGAGGAAATTGTGGTTTTCATAGATATGTAGGATAACTCCTCCTCCACAGACCGAGTTCTGAGCAGCACCATCAAAATAAGCCCAAGGTTTTGTAGTATCTATTGTCTCTTGTTGTCTTTCCCTTATTGTTTTTGTAAGTTTGGGCTGGGGGTAATGTGCAAGTATTGAGAGGATTTGTGCAACTATTAGTTCTGGGAAAGTGGATTTTTCCTTGAATATTTCTGAATTTCTTGCTAGCCTGATTCCCCAGCTTATTAGAAGAGGAAGTGCTTTGAATTCTTTGTTTCCTAGGGTGTCTGTCCAAGTTTTCCAGGCGGATTCCATGTAATCTCCTGCCCATAAGCAATTTTGTTTTAGACTTACTGATGTTTCAGTACAAACTTTTCTTGTGAAGGGGCAGGTGATGAGAGGATGTAGAGTGGTTTCATTTGCATTTTTACAAAGTGCACATCTTCCATGGACTACTATTTGACATTTGTTCAAGGCCTCCCAAGTTGGGATTCAATTGTTTAAAGCTACCCACATAAATATTTTTTCTTTTTGTGGGCATTTTTGCTTCTAAAGGCCTTTCCACCACCATTTGGGGTTTTGTTGCAAAGGGAGGTTCAGTGCTATGTACCCGGATTTCGGGGTGTAGAAGCCTATTGGATCTTTTTTCCAAACTAGTTCATCCTCCCTGTTTGTTAATCTGATGTGGCTTATTTTGAGTGCGATTATATAAGTTGTCAATGATTTTGCTTGAGCCCCAACGATTCCAAGAAGATTTGCATTTTTCCAACATTGGTTCCAAATATTTGTAGTTGGGGGGTTGGATAAATGTGAGAGGTAGAAGATACCTTGTCTATGGAGTTGTTCAATTATGTCCTCCGACAGTATATGGGAGTTCCCACTTCCTAGCCATGGATCAATACCTATTCGTAAATGATTTCCTTTACCCACCTTCCAAGCAAGACTGTCCCCAACCACTGGGAAGGAAGAGATCATTGCTTTCCAAATAATCGAGCCATCTGTTGAAGCTTTGAGTGGGATTTTGATCCAATCTTCAATTGTATCTAGGGCAATATATTTTTGTGCTATTACAAGTGTCCACAAGATGGTGTCTGAGATGAGCCTCTAGCAGGCTTTTGCTACAAGAGCCTTTGAGAAAAGGAAAATGTTTTTGAGCCCCCAACCTCCTAAGGCTTTTGGCAAAGCTATGTTGTCCCACTTTGACCAGGGTTGTGTATACTCTTCTCTCGAGCCAGACCAGACAAAACATGCACAGATCTTTCTGATTTTTTCTAAGACTCGTTTTGGGATCCAAGCTAACGACATCCAATAAACTGGAATGGCTTCCAGTACTGATTTTGTTAGTGTGAGTCCACTTGCTCTTGATAACCATATGAAGCTCCAATTATTTAATCTTTTTTCTAGTTTTTCTATCATCCATTTCCAATCTTCTTTCTTGTATCTATTTGGTTTTAGATGAAATCCCAAGTATTTTATTTCTTGTGAGATATCTTGCAGAGTGAAGGGGAAGAGTCTTCAGTATACTTCTTTTTCTTCTTCGTCCAATTCATATGTGGATATTGTTGATTTATGTTCATTTATTATCATAGCTCTGGCTAAGCTAAACAACATGAGGATGTCTACCAAAGTTTCAACATCTCCAAATTTCCCATTACAGAAGATGAGGATATCATCCACAAATAAAAGGTGTGTGATTCTCAGCCCTGAAGTAACTGAAATTCCCTGAAAAGTCCCTGCTCTGGTTGCTGCCTCTAGGGATTTACTCAGACCCTCCACTACTAGAAGGAAGAGAAGGGGTGATAAAGGACATCCTTGTCTCAGTCCTCTTTCAGATTTTAAGAAAGGGGAGACTGCCCCATTGATGAGTACTGCAAAATAAATTGATGAAATGCAAGCCATTATCCATTTTATAAATGGGACTTGAAATCCTAGGTGGGTGAGCAGAAGGCGTATATAAGCCCAGTTTACTTTGTCAAAATCCTTTGAAAGGTTGATCTTCATGATTGCTCCTTTTGATCTTGTGGTCTTTAAACTATGGAGACCTTCTTGTGCAACCCCTATTGCCTCATGAATTTGTCTTCCTTCAAGAAAATTGAATTGTTCCTTAGAGATGGATTTTGAAATTAAGGGTTTTAGCCTGTGGGCTATGGTTTTGGCAATAATCTTGTAAATACAGTTACAAAGGGAGATTGGCTTGAAATCATCGAAGGTTTGTGGATCATTTACCTTTGGTATGAGGGATATAAAAGTGGAATTGAAAGGCCAATGTATTCTACCATTTGTTCGCGATTCCTCGATTACCTTTAACAGATCTTTGTTGATTAGATCATAGAATCCCCTGAAAAATTCAATTGTCCACCCGTCTGGGCCAGGGATTTTGTCCTTCTGGAAGCTTTGTAGGGTTTCTTTTAACTCATATTCTGTGACTTCAACAAACAAAGCTTGGTTCCCTTGTTCATTTACAAAGTTTGTGAGGTATAAGGCCACCTTTATTATTTCTACAATATTTATGTTCCTGTCTACTTTGAAGAGGGTCTGAAAATGGTTTTTTCCCAGGTTAGCTAGTCCTTCAAAGGTTGTGCAGGATCTGCCCTCCTGATCCTTTAGAATCCATATAATGTTTTCAACTTTCATTCCTTTTGCATATTCTTGGAACATTTTTTTGTTTCCATCCCCTTTTTTAAACCAAATAGCTCTTCTTTTCAATCTCCACGAATTCTCTTGTTCCGCGAGTAAGATTCTTTGTATTGATTATAAAGTTTTTAAAGTTTCACGAGCTTCATCTGAGAGAAACAATGTCTATGGGTCTTCTTGGAAAAGTCTGAGTTTTTTCTAAATATTTTGTAGTTCATGTTCCTCTGAATTATGTTTTCCTTTGGCCTAAGGAATGACCAGTTTTTTTATCGTTTTGAGATTTGACGCAAATTGGATGCTAACTGGAGATTCCTCTGTATCTCTTAAGTTGGTCCAGTTTGTCCTGATTAGTTGTTGTAAGCTTTCATCATTTATCCAAGAGGGATTTAATTTGAAAGGAGTTGTCGTTTTATTGGGAGTTCCTTCCAGTTCGAGCCAGACAAGCGAGTGATCTGATTCACCTCCGCTTCCAATCCATTGACAAAATTCAAAAGGAAACAAAGCAACAGGTTCAAATATCAAGAAATGATCTAATCTTTTTGTAACTCAGGCTTCCCCTGTCCTCATATTTCTCCAGGTGGGTAACATTTTTAGGGGAGCCACACTAATAAGACCATTAGAGGCCATCAGATGGCGGAAAAACCTTGCTTGGCTGTATGGGTGGGTTGTTGGTCCCCAACTTTTTGCTTCCCCCAGAGAGAAGTTTAGGTCACCTCTCAGGATTAGTAGTTCAGAATTTAGTAGTTCTTTGGAAAGCAAGATAACCTAAAAAGTGTTTCGATCGGTATGTGGCCCATATATGTCACTTATTATGAACTCCTTTCCAATCCCTTCCAAAAAAAAATTGCCTCCCAAAACAGAGTCCATTGCCCAAGAGTTTAAGAGTTTAATTCTTCGAGGTCTCCATCTGATGATTAGGCCCCCCAATCCGCCTTTCGAAATTTTACCCATGAAGGCCCAACCTAGGAGGAGAGTAGAGAGAATTTGTGTCGTCACCTCTTCATCTGAGAGAGTTTCTTGAAGAAGTATGATATTTGGTTGGTTTGTCAAGACCAACCTTTTTATTGCGAGATTTTTGGGGGAACTCGCCAAACCCCTGCAATTGTAGGTAAGGAGTTTCATGGGTGAACCCTATCTTGGGTTTTCACTGCTCTAAGCACCCCAATAATTTATTTTTGACGACCAGAGGCAATATCGACCAAAGCTCTAGATTGAGCCTTGTATAGATGTGAGTTCCTTCCTCGCCCCTTCTTTTTTTTTCTGGATCTCGGGGTTTGGTCCCAATCCTTTATGTTCAGTGTTTGGAATGGAGACTGTCCTGTTGCAGAGTTGGTATCTGATGACAGAGTCTTCTGATTCTTCAGAGGAGGATTCCTCGGGGGGTAGGGGGAGAAGAGTGCTAGGCTTTGTGCCTTGTAAAGGATCAGAGGGGAAAATAGACGGAGGGGGAAAGGATGGAGGATTGTGCTAGGCTTTGTGCCTTGTAAAGGATCAGAGGGGAAAATGTAATTCTGAGGGGAAAAAGGATGGTACTGTAAGGGGGGTAGAAAGGTTGGGGAATCTAGAGGGAGGAGGGCTTGAGGGGGGGATGGGGAAGACCTCCATTCAAACAAGAAAACTATAATCCTTAAAAAATCCAAATGCTGAGCGAGAAATAGTAATGTGCATACCTAGAAGGCTATTGACTAGAAATTGAGGGATGGCCTTCAAGCCTGCTTCTGAATCCGACCTTTCTCTTCCGACTGGGACTAGGGCCAACCCGTCTCTTCCTTGAGTGAGTGGATCCTCCATTGTTTCAACCTGCGTCACTGCTTGTTCACTGGTATTGCCCCCTATAGAGGACTCCATAGAGGGGGAGCTGGTATCTTTGGAGATTGGAAACTCATTGTTCTTCCTGTTTTCTACAGTGGAACAAGGATTTATGTGTCCCTTCGAGTTGTATTTGCAAACCTTGATGATGTGTCCATATTCGTGGCACCTCCTATAGTGGAAAGGGACTCCTTTGTAGTCTAGAAATTTCACCCTGGTTATTACCAAGTTTGTTAAGTTTAGGTATTCCTTTAAGCCTTCTCTTATGTTTAATAAGACTAGGATCCTTGCTACAACCATCTCTCCTGAATCTATGAATCCCATATCTGCAGCTAGGAAGTCTCCTAAGTGATTCCTAATAGCTTAGAAGCACTTTTTGTTGCAGAGATTGGGGGGGGGAATTATTGATAATCGAACCCAAATGGGAATGAAATCCAATCTCTCATTATCCGCATCAAAAGTGGGACTCGCGAGTTTCAGAAGTATAGGGGAGGAGTCTATGAACCAACTTTTTTGGAGGACAGAAATAGCCTGATATTTATCTGAGAAAGTAAGCATAAACCAACCTCTAGACAGTCGGTTGATTTTTGGTGGCGGGTTGAAAATCTCATCCTAGGTTGACGTCGCCCAATATTTTAGCCTTTTTTCGCTAAATTGACATCCATATGCTTTTCCAACTAGGGTTTTCTCCTCCATTTTTTCTACTCCTGATAAGGTTAGTTCATCACCTAGAGTGAAGTCAAGATTTGAATTTGAAGATCCTACGCATTTGTTGTGTTTCATGTGTCTTGCCTCGGCGACTCCCGTGTGAAAACGAGTCTGACAGTTTTGAGAGACATTAGTTGTCTCCTTCCCGAAGACTGAGACCCACTCGCTAGAGTTTTTTGGTCAGAGATTTGCTTAAATAAACCCTTCTTCCACTGCTATTCAGTGGTCCTGAAAAAACACTTATTCCTCGAAAGGGTAGAGATGGGTTAGATTCGAGCCATGTTATACAGGTACATAGTATGTGATAGTCTAAGCAGAAGTGGGTGAGCCTAAGTCTTGAAGGGTCGTCTAATAAAAACTTTGCTCAATTGAGGGGGAAAGCAGGAAACTTGGTATCGTGGGGTTGGGAAAAGACCATGAGAGATTTTCTGGGGAGGAAGTGAAAGGGGGACTGCAATGTATGGGTGAGGCAAAGCATTCATCTGGGATAGAGGATGAGATCTCAAGTTCTGGGAAGGTGGTTTGGGCCAAGTTTTGTGGTGAAACGACCCTGAAATTTTTGGTACCACCTAGCCAAAATAAGTCTTCTGAAGCTTGTCCCAGAAAATTACCAGAGACTCTTGAGAGTTGAGAGAAGAAGTCCTCTTGTGAAACTGACGGTAAAACCCCACCCAACTGTTCTGAGTTTGGTTGATATTGACTGCCAACTGTCACTAACCAAGGTAGTGATTCTCTAGGCTCGGGTGAGTATTCCACCATGTCATCATAGCCGACCATGGTGGATTAGAAATTTGAGCGGACAGAACCTGAGAGTGTGCACTTGTCCAGACCATCACAAGAGGTTCCCATTAACCAAGAAGTCAGTTGTTTTGCGGGAAGATGCCTGCTTCTTAATCCTTCAATATATTGCAACAACTTTTGTGTAGGTCAGAACTGTCATTCATGTGACATGTGGCGAGTTCTTATCCATAGTTGCAAGCTGCAGAAAAATTGCAGGCCGCAGACCCCCCGAAATTAGAATTTGTTTATTTGTCAATTCTATGTTAAAGATGAAATAATTCCGACCATAACCCATGTTATCTCTCATCCTAAACCATCAAATTTTATAAACCATATCCTTTCCCATCCTTAAATGTTTCACCTCTAATCCTTTCTTCCCACAACCCCTCAAGGCCACAATTTTAATTAGGTCATAATGAACCATAATTTTAACGTTTAGAAAAAAACTTTTAGATTTAGTTAGTGTCATTTTCATTTAGGTGTTGATTTTAAGGTTTTTCTAAGCAACTATTTGAGTTTTAAGGTCATGCTTGAAAAATGTTGTAATTTTAACCCACGTTAGAAAAAATGGTGCTAACAGTAGCACCACTTTTTGATTCAGGGGTTGATTTTCATGTTTTTTATGCAAAAATATGGGGTTTAAGGGCTGGAGTTCTCATTTTGAGGTCATAGTTCTCGTTAAGTCGATAACTTTTTTGTGATGGATTTTGATATGAATCATTCTCAAATTCAAAAATAGAATTGTTCTGAACAAGGACTATTTCAAAATGATGATTCTTTTGTTGTATTTCTTATTGTTGGAATTGTGATTCAAACTAGAGAAATTCAATTTTGTCCTATGAATCTTGTAAACATATTAGAAAATTAGTGAGAGTTTCTATGTCAGTTGTGATTGTATTGTCCACAGAAGAGAGTATTAGAGTGTTTAGTAACTCTAATAGTTCAACAATCGAGTCATTTAGACACTGACTTAGACCTCAAGGGTTTCTTACAACTCCATCCTTTAACAATTAGACTCTACAATTCAAATTCAACAAATGAAGGGTGTGAGCTTCTACCTAAACTGCACCTGTTTACAATGTTATTAAACTTGTAAAAATACTATTTACAAGTTACAATTATTCTTAAAAATGCAAGTTTTCAAGATTGGACATGAGCTAGAAATGAATGTCAAAGAGAGAGCCAAAAAATTGATTTTCAATCATGTTTAAGGGAGAGTTGAAAATGCAAATTAAATAAATCTACAATCAACTTTCTTAAGCTCAAAACAGAGAGTTGAATGCAATTTCTAGCAAGATAAATTCCTTAAAAGATTTAGCTTATGGAGTAGCCGTGCAAAAATATCGAAATACTTACTTCTTAACTCTCAAAGGATGATAAGAAATCGATAGAGTTCAAGCATGAATGCTAAGTAATATGCAAAGCCATAAAAATAATGCTCAAGACATCCAATAAATTGAGCACAATTATTCCAATGAGAAAATAATGGAATAGATGGTTGGTGTAGATCGTTGGAATGAGAACAACCTCGAAGTTGTATGACATTTCTTGCATATAATCGACAGATTGTTGTGGACGGATTGTTGAGAGCAATCTGACTATTCAATAAGTTAATAAAAAATATAAAAGATACCCATTTGGGTAATCACAAGGGCGTTCCATTTGCAATTGTTATCTTAGAAAAAAAAATCTTTCATCATGAGAAAAAAATGTTTTTCACTTGTAGCGGTCGTTTTTCATTCTTGGGAAAATTTTATCAGCAAGATTTTCTCCTTAAACACTGATTTTTTTAAATCAATATTGAGAGGGATTTGCTAGATATTTTAAATAATTTTTCAATGC
>SNQJ01S0266023.1:0-11953 GCA_010110895.2 Picea sitchensis | reverse complement strand
CCGCAACATCTATTTCCACACTCTCCAGTCTTCCTATTGGGAAAATACAATATTGGTTGGTCATACTTAGCTGAATTGGGGAATATGTCAGCCTAGGTTTTCCTGAGGCTTCCCACGTCTTCTTAGGAAAAATGTTCATATCGGATCCTAGATCCAACATGACATCCTTAATCTCAAATTCGTCTAACTGGGCTACTAGTTTGAATTCTTTTCCAGATTGTAATTTTCTTCTTTTCTCTCTCTGAGTACTCTTCTCGGGTAGATTAGTCCTTATTCCAGCTTCTATGGGTTCTTCACTCCCTAAAACTAGGTATAGAAATAGCACATTGCGCAACTTCTCTGTTAATTGATTGTTTCTTAGAATGTCAAAGAATAATTGAAACCAAAGGTCAACTACATTTTGAGGTTGCTCAGGTTGTCTCAGTGTGACTATAGGGTTTCTGGGTGCAGGGGGTGAACCCAGGACCTGCGCACTCTTAGGGTAAACAATAGGCTGTGGGGGTTTCTCTAGCATCTCAGGGATAGGAATATTCTAAAATACATATATGGCATCTTTAAAGAACAACTTTTGTTTTAGAGGGTCATACTTGTCTTCTTTAGGTGTTGCTTTTTGTATTTGAGGTAAAGTGTCGACATCAGCTCCTGTCTTTTCTCCTCCTCGAGTAACGATATTGAGGTTGGGAAATTGTGCTTTAATAACTCTCTTTATTTTTGAACTGATGAGGTTAGTTCCTCTTTGACGTACCTGATCTTCCCATTTTGCAATTAATTTTGGGTAGTCTTAAGTTGTGTGCCCATTGGTTCTGCAGTGAGAGCACCATGGCCACCTCAAATGAGGATAGTCTCTAGCCATGTGGCCTTGCTCATCACAGTTATAAAATTTGTTTGGCCCTCTTCCCCTAGTTCTTCCTCCTTTGAAGTCTCCTCCATCTCCACCTCCTCGACCTCTTCCCGGTCCCTGAGGGTTTTCATTCACCCTGAATGTTGTTTAGTCCAACCTATCTGCAAGTGCATCCAACGCTCTACATTGATTGGTAATATGTGTGGTAGATGTGCAGAAATCACAGTGTATTGTATTTGGTACTATTAGATATTTATGCATAATGGAGCACTGTCTCGACCCATGCCCATGGATTCAATAAATGTCACAATACTCAACTATTGGTGTTGCTTGGATCCCTAGAAAAGCATGATATGGGGTGGGGTTATGGAATGGTAAGTTCACAGAAACTTTCACAACTCTTCTCGTGGGTCCTGGCGAGGCTCACATCAAATTCTGAGGAGGTCCCATTCCCCTCATTCATGGACATTTGTTCGCCAAATGTACTTTTGTATAACATTTGGTGCACCAGACCTACGGTCAACCTAGTCTAGGTATTGTCAGTTCTTGAATATTTTTTGTAAGTGTTGATATTTTCCCTTGTAGTTGTGCCAAATTCGCATCTGTTGGGGGTCTGGTCACTCTCATACTCCTAGGGTATCCCACCATGGATTCAATATTCATCAATTGTTCTAAGGCATCTATCAAAGTGGTTATACGTTGTTTCATTAGCGGAATCCAAGTCAGAGGTAGAAATCCCTTAATGTACCATTCCCTTTGATGTTCCTCATGGATTGGATGTGCTAACCTCCCTATAACATATTTAAACTTCTAGTCATATTCCCAAGATGATTCACCTTCCCTTTGTTGAATCTCGCGCAACTCAGACAGATCCTATTGCTCTGACTGAGGTAGTTTAAACTTCGTTGTGAACCTGGTCCGTACCTAGCCAAGTGTGAACACTTGACCTTGCATTCCTAGCAATCCTGAATCAATAATATTCATCTACCACTTCAAAGCGTGACCCCTCAATGTATTCTGGAACTCAACCAACTTATTCTCATCTGGAGTTCCTCTAGATCTCCAGATTGCTTCACAAAAGAACCAGTGTTGCTCAACATCTTCATCTCCCTTACCCCAAAATTCTGGGTATCAGGAAATCGAATCTCCCACGTGACCAGCCATTGTTGATCTTAGTGATCTTATCAAAATGAAACCTAACGGTCTTTCTTTCGATCTACCAGGGGATCCTAATATCCTCCTTGTACTCGCACTTCCTGGTCATGACTGACTAACTAATTCTACTGGTACAAAACTAGCATGAGAAGGTAGTATCGAACTTACCACTTGTATAGAGGACACTTTGGGTATGGGAGATTCGGAGCTGGAGCCACTGGCTTCGGGGAAATTTTATTTGATCTGGGGGGTCTCATTTTCTTCCACTTGAACGGTCTCTCTAGCCATATTCTCGATCTTTCCTGACATCAGGGTTGAATGTTCTCTTTCTTCTTCAATATTCATGTCGGCTTCCTCCTCTCTTACATCTACATCTTCTCCTTCTTTTCCAACCTCCTAGGGAATTATTTCTCTCTGCGCTTCTCTCTCACTTAATATTTGATTGGCCAGTCTTTCCTGTCTTCTCATCTTCCACAACTCTTCCATCTGTCTTTCCTCTACTTCTCCTGGTTCGACTTCTTTCAGAAACTTCTCAGACTTTCTTTCTTCTTTCTTGATATTGCTACGCCACTACTTCTCAACTATGGAGGCTCTTTTCAAGGCTCTCTCATATTTTGAGTCCATTTCTTGTTGTTTCCCCCTGGCTCCCCTGTTTGTCAAATAAAACTTCCCCTCTCTCAGGAAATGACTCTACCCCAACCTCGCCCTACCCCAAGTGAGGGTGTTTATGCTACCATCTCAGTCAAGGACATAGTGAGAATCTCCTCTTCCATAAATAAAACTTTAATCCATAGGGGGATTTCTCTCAACAGTCTTCCCATTGCGTCTTTCTTTAAATTCACCTTTTCTTGCGAAAAATATTGGTGGTTCTCAGCTAAAAACTCGATAATGTATCTTTATAATGTGGTATTGACACAGAAATCAATTGCTCTTGTGATTGGACGATCCAGCCAATGAAGTGTTGCAATATTTTATGTGTCCCAAGTACAGGTCTTCTTGATTCATTCTTGTAACTATGTAGCTTCTTGGAGCCTATTTATCCAGTGGAAAAGTTCTTCTGTGAACTTAACCCAGAATATCTTGTATTGGTCACTCGATCTTTTGAGTAAAATACTTCCTCACGAGTATCTTCCACAGATTTTCCCCTCATCTCTGCTTCTTTTCATATGAAGGTGTCACAGTTTCTTTCACACCATTGATAAATATTAGATCTATGAATTCACAGAAGCATCCTCCCTACAGGTTCCCTTTTGATGCAAGTCCCGACAATGGAACCATGTTTTTGTTGCAAGTTTGATCAAACTGTTGGATTACTGAGAGGGGGGGTGAATCAGTAATAGAGTAATTATAATCCTTTTTCTTCAAATGTTATATCAATGTATAATTATTATCCAATAATGAGCAGTAATAAATAAACAATCACACATATACACAGTACACCAGTGTTTTACGTGGAAACCCAAATCGGGAGAAAACCACGAAATGCATTTTCTTATATATCTTGAAGAATTACATTCATTGGAAGCACCAAGTTCCTTTGTTTTCCAGTTGCAACTGGAAGGAGGCTCCAACCTCCTAGTTTCTCAGGCTACAACCTGAGGGAAGCTCCAACTCCCCAATTCTTTGGCTACAACCAGAAGGAGGCTACAACCCCCCCTCGGGGAAGCCCAACTCCCAATTCTTTTGGTTAAGCAACCGTGTTGAGGCTACAACCCCAAATGTTCTTTGTCGCCTATTAAACTGTATAGGCTACAAATCCCACCTGCCCTTGCCCCATCCCGCCACACTCAAGCGTAAGTAGAATGATGGAACCACTGCCACACTATCACCGGGTGGAGATATACCGCTGTAAAATTGTACCCATAAATCTGAACCATGCATCAATCATGCATCAACCTCGGTGCACTCAACCCGTATTCATAAACAAGTGCATCAACCATGCACCAACCTGTAATCAACTGCACTTATAAACAAGTGTATCCAACCATAAAAATGGCATAAAATTCAATCTCATGTTTCAACCACTTCATCAACTATGACTCATCAATATGTACCAACATCATCAACTATGACTCATAAATATGTACCCAACTTGTACATCAATCCATATTACACCTCATGTATGCGCCCCAACTCATCAACTACTTGTCTCAAATCCTATGTACCTCTAAACATGTACTCCACAACCAAAATAATTTCATCAATTTCTTTCATCCAAATCTGATTTGTAGTCAGATAATCTGTGTATATGATCACATTCCCCAAACCTTCCTTAACTTTAAAACAAGAGAGTAGAATTTTCATCAAACTTTTTCTTTTGTCTCATGTCACAGTCTTTGATTAGTCAACAACCCTCACTTGAAGTAATCATAACTTTGAACCAAGACTGGATAAATATTCAAAGTCTGATACACAATGTTCTTCAGTGTAATATACAATTCCTCTAAGTTTCACTACTTTCACTTGGAACCTCTCGAAAAGGATTTATAGAAAAAATGGCATACCTTTGGTTGAATTATGGTTTATTCTAGAGAGCTACCGTAGAGCGTGTCTCAAGCATTGCAAAATAAGTTTGTGAATTGATATGTAAATATTACATAGAATACTACAACATAATTCCCAAATCAAAAACATGTGGTATCAATTAATTTTATCTGTTAGAAGAAGTTATGACGCTTTTACCAAACCCCTGATTTTGACTAGTTTCGTGACTTGCTACAACTCCTATTTTCTTACACCCATGGAGTGTAACCCCAAAATACAATGACCCACAAGCTGGATGTTTTACCCAGCACACATACTTGGATATGTTTCTTTCTCACCTTGCATAGAAATCTCGTGGATCTGAATCATTATATTAAAAACGTTTGGTAGTGAAATGGTGAGATGATGTAAATAACATACCTTAGAAAGCACCATCAAAAGAATTTCTTATCCTTCCTGCATTTCGGCCTTATTTTCTTCCACTTCCCTGTAATCTCGGCTTATATATCATTTGGTTACCCCTGCATTAATCTATATATATTCAATATTCTCAATTTTTAATTCAAATGAGATATCCTTGCTCTTATTTATACTCCAAGTAGCTTCCTTAAAAACACTAGTCACTTGGTCCACTTTCCATTTTAGGGTTGGGTCCACTTCTAATTTCTCTCCCACTAAATTTATTATTGAAATAATTCTATTTTGTATTCACTTTGAATTATAATACACCTCCATCACTCTCACTTTATTATTTACCTTTAAAATCTCTCTTTAAACCACTTTTGATTACTTTGACCTTTTGGAGCTCTCAGATGACATATATGAGGGTCCTCCAACTGTGTGAGGCCATATAACTTCATACCTTGTTAAGAACCAACATCAATATAGCATAGAAAAACCTTTAGAAAGGGTACCCCTTGAAAAGAGATAATTTCAGATAATAAGTTCCTTTCTAGGGGGCAAACCCTCCTTACCCCACTTAAAATTGTTCAAGTACAAGATGATTCAGGCACGAAAATGTCTCCCTTTGGTGCATATATAGGGAGACTAGGGGAGGTATAATTTAAAAGTCTAATGGCCTAACCGGCAAATAAAACAGGCTAATATAATATGCCCCACTTAAGGGTAATGAGCCAACATAGGGCTTCAACATGCCCCTCCCCTTGAGAAAAGTATTGTATGTCCTAACGCTTGAGTAACTCGATGCTTCAGAGGTAAAGACCTATCTTCCCAAGTGGAATCTTCACTCTAATTTCTAGTTAATGAGATACTCCTAAATGGTATATTCTCTCAAATTTGAAGTGAATCTCTTGTGCTCTCATTGATGGCTTCCTAGGCTCACATGATTTCTTCCTTGTCAAGTTCTGCAATATAGTTTGAACCGGGATCTTGTCACCCATAACCTCTTTTAAGCATGAAACATGGAAACTCTAAGGGTACCGGTGGAGATGTAGGTAACTCCAATTTGTATGCTATAGTACCACTATTTTGCAACACCTTATAAGGTCCATAGTACTTGGTGATAATTTTATTATCCTTCTTGGCTTTCTGTTTGGAGGACACCGCTTGTATTGTTGTGGTCTTAAAAATACCCAGTCCTCTACTTCAAAACTTATTTCCTACTCAATGATGTTGATCTTTCTTGTTGTTTCATGCAATTTTGTGCCATGGTCGTTGTCCTTTTAAGATTTGGAGAATTTGTTGTTGATTCCTCGAGCGTGATCTTCCACTGCTTTGAACCTTAGATTTTTATTTAGGAGAAGAAGTGATGGAAGGAGGGTGTGGTATCCATAAAGTGCCATAAATGGTGTCATTGGTTGAAATATGAGCAAGTATTATACCACCATTCTCGCCAAGGGTAACCATTTAAACTATTGTGGCTTTGTTTATCGAGACAAAGCAACTAAGGTAGCCTCTCGTGACATTTACTCACTATCTCGGTTTGTCCATCGATTGAGGGATGATAGGATGAGCTATGAGCCAATTGAGTACCCAAACAAGAAAAAATAATTTCGTCCAAAAATGTTCAGTGAATATGGGATCTGGGCCACTTACAATACCTTGGCCATGTATATTTTGAACTATTTACATGAATGCGGCAACTGTCAGACTAGCTTTTGAAGGGATGAGAGTGCACAAAAGTGTGCATACTTGGTCACCTATCAACAATCACCATGATGACACTCTTTCCTTAGACTTAGGTAACCTGATGAAATCCATGGAAACCCCTCCCCAACAATAATTTGGGATGGATAATGGTTGTAAAAGACCCTGGTCTTAATTACTTCCACCCTATTTTGTTGGTAAACCACATTTCTCCGCCACAAACCTTTGAACATTAGTTTTATGTCCATCCCAAAAAAAATACTCTTCTTGGATGCATATGTAGTTTTTCAAAAATCTCGAGTGCCCTCCCCTCCTACTGGAGAGTTGTGCAACTCCAATAGTACCTTTGTTTGAGTTGGGAGTTCTTACATAAATATAAGCATCTTTGTACCATAGTGAATCATTTTTCCTTGTAAATGTATCCGATGCATTGGAACCTGCAACTTTTGAACGAGAGTCCACACTTTTCATCATTTTTCCATTCATCCCTTGGTTTCTATTATCCAATCTGGTTGAATGATCGAGATAGCAATAAAAGAGAAATATCTCAACATCTTCATCCTTTCTTGAGAGAGTGAATCAGCCACAACATTTAGCTTCCCTTTGGTAAGGACACACCATTTTCCAATGCATGTAGTATTTTACATCATTTCCTTTTCATATATGGGTTTGTGTAAGTTCTTTCTCTTGAGTGGTCAACTTCAAAAGCCATGGGCCTTCCTTCATGGTATTAGGACAGCACCAATTCCATGTCTCGAGGCATCACATTCCACAATAAAGGTTTTGTGAAGTCCGGAGTGGTCAAGACAGAGCTTTACACATCACCTTTTGTTGTTCTAAAAAAGCTTTAGTTTCCTCCGAGTCCATGAAAATGCATCCTCTTGAAGAAGGTCTTCTAATTATTCTTCCATAGTTCAAACTCACAGAAAACTCAAACCCAAAATCCTCTAAGATCTTTAATGTTTTTAGAATCGGCCACCATCATGGCCTTAATCTTGTTAGGGTCTACCTGACACCTTCATGAGATAGCTAATATGACCCAAATACTCTACCTTTACTCCAAAGAAACATTTCCTGATGGTTTGGCATATAGTTGTTGCTCCTTTGGTAGTCAGAAAGCATCTTGTCAACATGTTGCACATGATCCTCCCCTAAGACTTGCTATAGATGTGTATATCATCAAAAAAATAATAACACAAATTTTCGGTTGAAGGGGTTGGAAATGGAATTCATCAACCCCTTGAATGTGGAAGGTGCATTTGTAAGGCCAAAAGGCATGACCAAAATTCATAATGGCCTTCTATGAGTTCTCTGGAATGTTGTTTTGGATATCTTCTTCCTTCATTCTGATCCGATGATACCCGGAACGAAGATCAAATTCTGTGGAAATAGATTTCTCATAGTTCATCTAATAATTCATCAACATGGGAATGGGAAACTTATATCTAATAGTGATCTTATTGAGCTCACTATAACCACACATACGCCATGACTTATCTTTCTTAAATACCATTACCACTTTGTGCAGAGTAAGAACTTATTAGAATCTACTAATGCCAGCCTCTAACCTTTCTTCAACCATGTGCTCAATTTCACCTTTTATGGCTGGCAGACCAGATGGGTCTGGATGTTAGGAGGAACACTCCTGTGAATTAGTGAATTTCATGATCATGATTTCGAAAGGGTGGGAGACCTTGGGAATATCTTCAAATACTCTTTGGAATGCTTTATCAATGATCCTTGGATATCTTTGAGGAATAGATGGCTTAGATGTTTGAACATCTAGTGAGCATAGTTGTGCAATAACACCTTGATGCCCCTTTTCAATAATTTTTCATGCCGTTAGATCTTATCAATAATTCAATGGATTCCCTGTGATACCTTTAACTCAATTTCTTTTCCTTCCAATGAAAATTTCATGAAAAGTTCTGAAAATTAAAAACCAACGTTACTAATTATTGTAACCATTGATTCCTAGTACAACATATACACCACCCATGGGTATAGCAATCATTGTAATTATTCATTACATATTCCAGCATAGTAAGATTGATCTTATTGCATTTTCCTGAGCAATTTATAGTTCCTCCATCTACAATCATTACTTGAAACTCATACTGGATATACAAACAATTGAGATCTTTGGCTAATTTATAGTGAATGAAATTAGCGAGTACTACCAAAATCAATTAGGACTATTACCTTTTATTTTGATGTATCCTTCTAATCTTTGAGGGTTTGAGGAGTGCCAATTTCAACCAATGCATTACACGACATCGCGGGAGTCAACTCTTCAAAAAAATTTCTCTAATGCTTTCATCCTTGAGATGGTTCTTGTTCTTCTCTCTTCTTCCTCTCTTCTCCCCTATTTAGAATAATTTCTTCCTCACCACACTTATGTCCCTTTACCGTGCACTTGTTGTCACAATTAAATCATAAACCTTTTTATTTTCTTCCCTCCAATTGTTGAGGCATCAACCTTGTAGGGTTGAGGTTTTAGGAGAAGGAGCATTGTTCTCTATAGATGTTAGGGATAGGTCCTTCTAGCAGCCATATTTTCATATTTTTACTTTCAACATTTTGCCACCTAAAATGCATTCTCCAATGATTTAGTTCCCAAAGGCTAACCTCATGTTGATTGTTATCCCTTAAAGTTCCTATATGGAATACCAATTAGTGCTCATCTGGAATATCGGTTACCTTTATATTCAATCTTTGGAATTTCTCAATGTGCTCGGTAACTGAACCCTTTTTCTTGAGATTTGGCTAAAGATGGTATTTCTCCTTGTATCCTCATAGTGTGCTATCATTTCTTCCTTGAAAATTTTCCAAGTGAAGAGTGATTTGCGAGAACAAAGCCATCAATACCAAACAAATTGATTAGGTTCTAAATATAAAGAAGAATTTTGTACCTTTTGTGTATGTGGCACATTATGGAGATCAAAGAATTGCTCCATCTGAAGTATCCATGTAATTGGGTCCTTGCCATCAAACTTACTCATATCAATCTTAGGAACGTGGTTGGTCTTCAAACCAAAGTTGGAGTTTCTCCATTCTTGATTCACCTTCCTTGTGTCGTCATCATGAATTTCATAGGATGCATTTTCACTTTCGGGTGTCTTCTCTGTTACAAAATTTTTCAATACTTCCATGATCTCCCCTTTTAAGCCATCCATCCTAGTATCCAACTTCGCTTCTATTGAATCCATTAACTTAGCTTCCATTGAATCCATCTTAGTATCCAACTTCTCTTCCATTGAATCCATCTTATTTTGTAGTTCATTTATGTCCCTATGCATTTCTTCACCTTCATCAAGAGTCCAATTAGGATTTTCTGGAGGCTTATTTGGTGTAGAAGGTCCATTTTTTGGTGGCATGTTAGCCAAGTATCACTTTTGAATCTTGATTTTGAGTTAGTTCTTATAGAAAATATTTATTCTGTTCTATCTCCCAAGTTTCGACCCTTCTGGGTATAAAACTTTCTTTTAGGTAGTTCTCTGATATTTCTTCTCTACAATGCCACAGGTCTGTGTTGGCAAATATGTAATAGACAGCGAATGGCATGAGTACAGGAAGAATGTATAGAGGATTGTTAGCATATTTACAGGAAGCGTATACTTGTCATTGATGGCAAGTACAGTAGTGGTGAACAGTAGTGGTGATGGCTTGAATACAACAGCGATGATTAGCAGCGTAGCAATAATCGAGAGGAGAAGAGTCAGTGATCATTGGATCCCATTCAAATTTCGCAAAAGAACGAGGACCGTCAGATCTAAATGAAGACAAGATGAGCACACTAAAGAAAAGGACAGATCTCAGTCGTTAGATCCAAGCGCAAGACCCGAGCATCGTTGAATCAAGGATAAAGTGCACGCTCTTTAAAGTACAAGGAGAAGCGGGCATAGTCGCAATATGAAAAATCGCGATGAAATCTGAGCTGTCAGATCAAGATTTGATCTGGACCATTGATCCCAGTCCTTGTCAGAGTTTTTGGAATCGCGAGTTGGACATGTCAAAGTTTATTGACATCAGGAACCCCGAAATCGCGATGTGTGAAATCTCGACTAAACCTGAACCATCAAATCAAGATGTGATCTAGACCGTCGACCCAACTCACAACAGCAGACCACGTCAGCTAGGGACACGTGGCACAATAAGGTAATGAAAAGTGTCAAACTGATTCAACATTTCAGGCACATGTAAGTCATGAATCAGAGTGACACGTGGCAGTATTCAACACGTGTCAATTCACGTGTGACGTCAACAGATGGACACCATATCGGAGTTTCGAGGATCGCAAGTTGGACATGTCAAAGATTATTAACATCAAAAATCCCAATATCACGATATGTGAAATCGCGACATATCTGTGACCGTCAGATCAAGATCAGATTTGGACCATTGATGTAACTCCTTATCATAGTTTCGCGAATCGCGACATGGAGTGACAAAAACACTGCAACAATAAATGCGAAATCGCGATATGCGATATGGAGATTCAATCACAGCCATTAAATCAAGATTGGATCTGGGCCGTTGATGTAACTCCATCTCGGAGTCTCAGCTATTGTGACTTGAAGTGATGAGACCCTTCATCACAGGAACTGCGAGATGCGAATTCACGAAGAGATATGGACCGTCAATACACCAAGATTTTGGACCGTTGATCCAGCTCCATCTCAAAGCTTCGCCTATCGCGACTTGGAGTGACGAGAACCTCCATCTAAGGAACAACGAGATGCGAGATCTCGAAAAAATCTAGACCGTTGATTCATCGAGATCGAGGACCGTCGATCGAGGTCGATGAAGATTATGAGTTTGCAGTGACTTTTAGCGCAACCTGTGGTCACCGCGAGTGGTCACGTGGGGGAAGGAGCTAGTGTAGAAAAGTTTTGTATCGGAACTCAAAGATCACGAAATGAAGTGTCGAGACACTTAGCACAGAATTGCTGAATGCCAAAATGTTGAAATGAATGCAAGATCCTATGGAATCAATTCAACGGTGCAGGTGAATTTGAACAAGATCGGAGGGTTATTGTTCCTTCTCACAGATTAACTCCTGAGTTTGGAATCTGTTAGCAAAACGGACTCATGATTGCAAATCATTTAGCGTTTCAGTTGGCGTTTCAGTTGCTTAGACAGTTGTCGACATTTTTCCTAAGGAGTTGGGAAGTTGAACTGTCGTGTTCGTGTGTATAAAAGAAGATGAAATAGACTGTGTCGCGTTGGTCGTTCTGTAAGTGAAAAAGAATGAAACTGTAAGAATAGAGACGAAGAGGATGCGCAGGAGGAGATTGAGCATATGTGAAGGGTGAGATGAAATGCAGAGCATAATAACAGAGAGTTGAAGAAGAGCAGAATGAGAGC
>SNQJ01S0266020.1:0-11953 GCA_010110895.2 Picea sitchensis | reverse complement strand
TCACCCCCCCCTCTAAGTGTGGTAGGTGTGTCCAACATGGTCCAGCCTATTGCTGAAGCCCAAGGTAAGGGAGGTGTAATAGCCGATGGAATTGTATTAGTGAAGGTGTACCTTCATGGGGTGGAGCAGGAATGTGAGGAATGAGGGTCTGTGGGTTGTGGGTGTAAGTGGATCCTGGGATAAAAGATCCTTCCCGTGTTTTGTGCAACTTCCTTGTTGTCCTCAACCTAGTCTAGGATTCCCTTGCCCTGAGTGGAGCTTAGTCCTAGCTCGGGGGTGACCCATTGCCGAGCATGATGAGCGGTGTGATCTATGGCTAGGAGGTTCGTGGAAGGTCTGCACACAATTGGTGGTCTTCTAATAAAAGATAAGTACCGCTTTATGCTCATTTACATGATGTGTAATGGTACATATGTTGTAATTGATGAGTATTGCATGTGTATGTTGTATATGTTGCATGTGTAGGCTTAATGTTATTCCACGCAATAATATGTTATATATATGTAGAATAGTCATTCTATGTTATATGGATGTGTATGTTTTTCTGCAAGTATCTCTGTGTGGCATAGCCCAGTAGTTTAAGGCTGGAGCTATCATACATCAGAGCAGTAAAGGCAACATTTAAGGTTGTTTTGGTAGCATTACCCGGTCTCTGGAGGGTCGGGGATGTTACAATATGGTATCAGAGCTAAGTAAAGCATCTAAGTAGTGGCATTGCCCGACCTATTGGTGGCTGGGGATGTTACAATATGGTATCAGAGCATGGTTACAACACTGAGCTTGGATGGGCCATGTTAGTGGAAGTTGAAGCAAGAGTTTCGAATGGAGTTATTGTCAAAATGGACAAAACTCAAGTTCTGACCCAAGGTCTCAACGCTAAGCCTAGATGGGCTGGATAAGTGGTCCTTGGACTCAAGGTTTCAAGAGGAAATTTTGTTAAGAGGAACCAATTTTTGGACCTCATAAACATTCCCGAGTGCCAAGAAGTTACATTGGCCATGTTACGAATCTCAGGAGGAGTAGCGGTATCGTAAAATTGCAACTTACATGGTATTTGGCCATAAAGAGAGATCACAACACTAGTGGTGTTGGGACCGTAGGATTTATTCGGAAGGAAGGGAAATCCTTTACGACTGTAAGATCTGGAGAAGGTGTAGAAGGGTTAAACTAGAAGCCCTTCGGACTTCGCGACTTCGGTGAAGTTGATGCAAAATAAGAGAAAGCCCGAAGCTCGAAGCTCCGAAGCCCCGAAGTGGATCTACACCATAGATCTGGGGAGAAGAGCTCGACTGTTGGATCAAGCCAATGTTAAAAGGTCAAACACAGTAGTGAAGGGCGAAATATTTGGAAGAACTGAAGTAGTGAGTCATGATGACGTCACTTAGATTGACGTGGACAGATGGGTTGTGTGCCATGTATAAGTGGGTTCTGAACCCATGGAAGATTGAAATGCCATATGGAATGTGATGTGTGACACGCATCTGATTGGGCCATGAGTCAGTCGCTAGTATTCCACCACGTGGTACTCTGTATGAGCATGGTTAGTGGGACTTGAGTTTACATAACGAAGTTAAAGGTCGGAGGAACCACACTGGCATTGATCATGATACATCAAGATCGACGGCCAGAAGGCATTGTGGGATGAAAGGCGGGTTACTCCAAACCACCATTGCATGCCCCCGCAATTGGAAAACGTTAAGTGATGTGACGTAATGACATCACCAAAGCTTATGTTTGTAGAGTTCAATGAGTGACAGAAACAAATCAAATTTTCACAGAGCACTTAGGAGACACTCACAGAGTTGTTGAACACTCTAAAGGAAGACCTATGCAAGGAGTGCACTAGGAAAACACTTGGACGAAGTGTTGAAAGACAACCATCTGGAGGCTAGTCAAAGCGCAAGGAATGCGCGTAGAGACGAACTTGTTTCAAGTTTGAAAGATCAGAAGGACAAGCGGAGAACGTGCCAGGAGGGCACCAAAAAGTCTTTTGGAAGACGGAGAAGGGTAGAATCCCTTGGGAGACTGAGCGAGTTCGAGAAACTCAAAGGAGATAGTGCAAAGGGTGCACAAGAGTCAGACTTATCCCAAGTCTAGAAGCTCAGGAAGGATAGCATTTTCAGAAACATAGATGAGACCCAAAGTCAAGGACTCGTAGAAGGATCAAAGGTCGAAGCCTTGACACCTAGAAATTTTTCCATTTCGGGAGAAAGCGAAAGCTTAGGAGGAGGAGCGATAGTCGTCGTTAGATCAACTGCAGAGGGAGAGATCTGGCCATCAAATTTCACATCCAGATAGAAAGGACATGTGTAAGAGGAGATCAAATCTATCCGTCAGATCTGAGCGCGAGGACCAACAACCATTGGATCCCAAGGAAAGTGCACGAGACTTAAATCTTTTAGGTGCATAGGAGAGTAGACTCACGAAGTCCTGAGGTTCCGAAGTCATCAAAACCATCCATCGTCAGGATTGACACGTGGCAGTGGATCCGGGAGTTCGAGGACTCAGACATCGGAAGAATTGTGGGAGAGTAATCTAAACTTTGAAAAAGGTGAAGTGCGAAGTGGCTCTAAACCATTGGATTCAGAGGATACGTGGCGGGGATCCATGTACTTCGAAGGAAGAACCTTTTGTAGGAAACAGGGAGTGAATACCTGAGGCGTTGGGAGCCGAAGCAATCCTAACCATCCGATTCAAGTGGACACGTGACAGGAAACCTCATACTTCGAGGGGAAGTGAAGTTGAGATTTGAGATCTCAGAAGTCTGTAGACCCAAAGGAAATCTCGACTGTTGATTGAGAAAAGGGCCGCAGGACCATTGATCTAGTTGAAAGGTCAAATCCCCGAAGCGGAGTCAGAGTCGCTGATTGAGAAGGATAGCTGTTTGCAAATCGTTGACTCCGGAGGATTGATGTACGAAAGAAAGGAAAGTTTGAGACTTGAGAATTCCGAAGTCCGGAATTCCGAAACAAATCACAGCCATTGATTTGAAAGAGGTCAGATCTGATCCGCATCTTTGAAAGGGATAGATCTGAGCCGTCCATTCAGAGACACCGTCAAGATCATGAGATCGATGGTCCCATAGCATTACGGGGATCGAAGGTGCGTGAACTTTAAAAAGTTGAGGGTGGGCCGCAATCCAAACCATGGTTTTGGAGAAAGGACACGTGGAGGCTCGAGGAGAATCGTGGGCTGAAAAGTAGTTTGGTTTCAAACTGCCTTTGGTCGCGCCCTCAATTGTGTGTTTGTGTGAGGTCATCGCCCAAGTTCACATCTAAGGAGGGGCCAAGAGAAAAGGGGCTAATGCCAACTCCAAGACTTCGTTGAAGCACGAAGGAGAAGGTCACGGGGTATCATAATACCTGTACCAAAGGCCGAAAGGGCCTGTGTTTGATTAAGAGGTGAGACTATCAAGGTCTCAAATTCTCGTTTGACTTAGAGAATCGAAGAATCTTGACCGGAGGGTCGGGCTGAGTCCCGAACTTTCCAAATTAGAACCTGTATAGAGAGAGGATTTGTTCCTGTAAGAAGGACAATTTTTTTATTTATTTTTAGCCTCATCATGGGTGTGTTACAGGACTTCGGGGAAAACGAGGAGAGCTAACTTTCGAGATCGCGAAGTCACAAAGTGCCTTTTGGATAGGTGTGTTGTCATAGCTGGTGGTCACACAGAGTAAGCTTGCGCCTGTCGCTAGTTTGCGCGGGTGAGATTTCGCGCAAGGACCCGTGGAGTTGTTTCGTGGAGGTTCTAGTAGGGACCCGAAGAGCTGCTCTAGCTTCGAGAGTTTGAAGATCCATTGATCGGGAGGTCAACAGACCCCGCTAAGGTGGGGGCACTGTGTCGAAAGTGCTCAGGGCAGGAATAATCATGCACAATGATCACAGTGGGAGCACAAGAAGATCTAGGAATCCAAGAAGAATTGTAGACTTCTAGAATCAACAAGGAAATGTTTTATAGGGAGAAAGAAGTTACTGCAATTTCTGTGGCAATAAGTATGTTACGGCTTGTTGGGTCAGCCAGAGGAAAGAATGCTTGCATGTTTGCAAGTGTTGTTGGTGATGTTGTTGCATAAGGAGGGAAGCAACAGAGCGCTGAAGTGTTGGTTATAAGTTTTATAAAAGAAGCATGAAAGCTTATACTGGCATTAGACATTTAGGTAGTATAAAATTTATTAATGGCAATCATACAGGTATGAGTTTTTATTACTCTTTTTGCATAATTGCTGAAAGGAAATTTAGGTAAGAATTTCCTCAGCTAGAGTTGTTTTATAAAATCACATAATTATATTATTGAATGCATACCACTAGATGTGGTAAAGGTTGGAGGCCTTAATTCAAAGATTTTTAGCTTCTGAATGCACACACTAACGTAGTAGAATGTCATGTTAATTTGGTTATGGGGTAATAACCAAATAATTAAAAGATAAGAACTTGTTATAGGAATGAATGCTAGTAAGCTAGTCATGTATGAAACCGGGACGTGGTTGGATATGGCAAGGTACATATATGGAAAGGTTATGAGTCACACATGTACTAAAAGCTTCCTACCTTTAAATAAAACTTGGACTGCAACCTTTTTGCTAACACTAATGAACACCACAGAATTATATTCTTGGTGTAGTGTTCGGGTCAAAAAGGAAGGCATCCAATTAATTGGGAAGACAATAGGAAGTGTGTGGAGAATGTGTCAACACATTGGCCAGAATTCCANTATACCATGCTACCATGCATAATTTTATATATATATATATATTATGCATGGTAGCATTACCCGGCCTGATGGTGGTCGAGGATGATACAATATGGTATCAGAACATGGTTACAACATTGATCCTGGATGGGCCATGTTAGTGGAAATTGAAGCAAGAGTTTTGGAAGGATTTGTTGTCAAAATGGACAAAACTCAAGTTCTGACCCATGGTTTCAACACTGAGCCTGGATGGGCGAGATAAGTGGTCATTGGACTCATGGTTTCAAGAGGAAATTGTGTTAAGAGGAACCAATTTTGGACCTCAGAAACATCCCTGAGTGACAAGAGGATTACCTTGGTTATGTTAAGAAGCTCAGGAGGAGTAACGGTATCGTAAAACCGCGACAGAAGTGGTGTTGGATCGTAGAGTAATGGGAACCGTAGGATCTGTTCGGAAGAAAAGGGAAAACCCTTACGACCATCAGTTCTAGAGAGTGTGTAGAAGACCCTTCTAAATGTTTAATTTAGGAGAAAGATCACAGAGCTCTTAATTATTTCAGAGTTTTCAAAGTTCAGGAAGAGTAGCAAGGTCGAAGTATCGAAAGGGATGGTCCCCTTGTTTGGAAGGATAACGGACGAAAATCTATTCGAAAAGAGCCATAGTCTGTTATGACCGTTGGATATGGGAAAGAGTGTGGGAGTTAACCCTTGGAGCCATTCAAACTTCGCGAGTTTGACGAATTGAAAGAGTTCATCGTAAGGGAGGTAAAATCCTTGAAGTTCTGAAGTCTCGAAGTTAACTCTAAGCCTTAGATCTGAGGATGCCCAGGAAACATCTTGACCGTCAGATATAAGAAGTAGATGATAGTCAAGTTACCCGAACTACCGATGACTTAAGAACCATTGTGAGATGGATGGTCTTGATCCCCTTAGGAAATCTGTGAAGTAACGGAGTCCTTCGGTATCGTCAATCTGAGAGAATCGAAAATCTCAGAAGAGATAACGTTTTCAACAGCAAAGGCGAGACTCAAGATAGTCGGTCTCGCAGGAGGAATGAAGGCTAAGGCATTTGAACATCTACAAAACTCTTCCAAGTCGGAAGAAATTAAAATCTCAAGAGGAGGAGCGACAACAGTCGTCAGATCAGTTGTGGGAAGAAGCATGGATTGTTAGATCAGCATCCAGGGAAGCAGAGGAGAAGCGCTGAGAAGGAACATATCCTAACTGTCGGATCTGAGTGCAAGGAGACTATAATCGTCCGATATAAGGTAAGTTGCACGAGTGTTAACATTTGTGTGCACCAGAGGGTTGACTAGCCAAAGTCTCGAAGTCCTGAAGCGAGTTAGGGACCGTTCATCGCCAAGAGGGATAGGTGGCGCAAGATCCACAACCCCTGAGCGAGAGCTTGTGGTCAAGGAGAGTTTGAAATCACCGAAGTAGGTCTTGGTTGTTGATCGCCAAGAGGGGTATGTGTCAAATATATCAGAGTTTTCAAGAAAAATACTTTGAGAGTTTCAGTTGAGAGTTGAAACTCTCGAAGCCCAAAGATCCAAAGACTCGAAGTGAATCTAGACTGTAGATCCAAAAGGGCATGTGGTGACAGATCGTGAACTCTGGATAAAAGTGTTCCAGGAGGAAGCAAGTGGGGAAAGTTGAGACCTCCAAAGGTTGGAGTCCTGAATTGGATCTCGATCCTTGATCATAAAAGACGACAAGGATCGTTGATATGCTCCTGGTTGAAGGTTCCAAAGTAAATGAGAATCGTCCAACTCATCATGACATTAGGATGTGACCGTTGATTTTGATAAGTGATCAAGCACTTATTATCTTAGCACATGGTCACCACTTGTGGTCGTATGGAATAAAGAAACAAAGGTAAAAGAAGAGGCAACTCTCAAATCAATAAGCCTGTGGGTTTCATCAGGTTTGGACCTACATCAGGGAGGTACTAAAGACCTGGGAACTTTATGATAGGGTCCAACAAATATCTAAGAGCCATTAGCTCAAAGAAAAGAGACCGTTGCACAAGAAGTGCATCAGAGAGGAAGCACAAGTTGTAAAGGATTATGGATTTCTTCTCAAGGCTCGGAATTGAGCGAGGAAGCCATGATTGGAAAGTTCTCGGAAAGAAGATTCCAAATGTAATGGTTACATTAAAATAGAAAAAGTTCTAGATATGTCTTCAGATAGAAGAAAGAAAGAAGAAGGTCAGGGAAAATTCTTTATTCTACATCTGAGATTTTTCAGAAATCACTAGATCAGATGTTGGGTTCGATAAGCAGCATGGAAACCCCAAACAAAATTCTTGTTTGGGGAAGATAGTTCAAATGACAATCTTTGCGCATCAAATGTGAATTCTAGGTGGAGAAATCCATCTGTAACACATGATAATGCATGAACTAGAAGTGTGTATGGAGATGTAAAGAATGGGAATAAGGAAGGAAGGTTTTATGGAATATTAAAGAGTTTGGAGATAATATGTGACATATCAAAGGATCAGCCCTATAGATTGGAGGTAGCACCTCCATTATTTCTATCAGAATGCACAGTGGAAGCATGGCATGAAGTCATCAAATATGGCATGACGGAAGTTGAATATGCATGAGTTGAATTAGAGGAATCCAAATAATAGTGGAATGTTGAAAATTAATATCAGCATAATATGTTATGGCAAATATGCAAAGTAGACAAGGAAAAACTCTTGGATGGAGTCAAGTCGATGAATATCCTAAGATAATGGAAGAAGAAATCATGAGATAGATATCAAGCTAATAGGAATGCATGTCAACACTCCAGGAAGGAAAGCTAGAATAGTATAGGATTGTTGATGCACTCCAAGGGTGTGAAGGTATTTCCATAAGAGCATGGAGATATCAAGTCAAGAATAATTTAAAAGTGAAGTGACTTCTAAAGTGAAATCAATAAGGAACCAGGAAGAAGAAAATGGTTCTATGCATGGTTTTGAATGCAGAGGATATGGTGCCTGACAAGAATCCATATTAAGTGACATAGGGCCATGAGTGACAACCCAAGAGGTTGGAGCTATCACTTGAATCTATGAAGGTAAGGTAAAAGAAGGAATTTCAATTAATTCTATGCAGCTAGCAAAAGAGAAGTGGAGAGTACAAGAAAACCTCAAGTACTAAAATATTATGTTGGAAAAGGGCTGAAGAAGTTCAGTCCTGAAGAGTAACTAGATATTGAATAATCTGGAGTCTATAAAACAACTTGGTGTGGAATTTGATTCATCCAAGTATGAGATTGGGATAGTTGGACCCAGGAAATTAACGAAAGTTGAAGGTTAATATCATCTTAGTTTGGGACTATAAATGCAAAGGCATCCAAGAGTGATTTGGATAGAAAGTACTCAGGACAAAAATAGTCATGTACAGTGACTACAATGAGAGCATAAGAAGATTCGGGAATTAGGGAAGAATTGTAGACTTCTGAGATCATCAAGGAAAAGTCTTATAGGGAGAAAGAAGTTGTTGCAATTTTTGTGGCAGCAAATCTGTTATGGCTTGTTGGGTCAGCCATAGGAAAGAATGTCTGCATGTTTGCAAGTGTTGTTGGTGATGTTGTTGAATAAGGAGGGAATCAACAGAGAGTTGAAGTGTTGGTTATAAGTTTGATAAAAGAAGCATGAAATCTTCTACCGCCATCAGACTTTCAGCTAGTATAAAATTTATTAATGGCAATCATGCAGGTATGAATTTTTATTACTCTTTTTTAATAACTGCTGAAAGGAAATTTAGGTAAGAATTTCCTCAGCCAGAGTTATTTTATAAAATCACATGATTATATTATTGAATGCATACCACTGGATGTGGTAAAGGCTGGAGGCCTGTATTAATTCAAATCTTTTTAGCTTTTGAATGCACACACTGACATAGTAGAATTTCATGTTAATTTGGTTATGGGGTAATAACCAAAGAATTAAAAGATAAGAACTTGTTATAGGAATGAATGTCAGTAAGCTAGTCATGTATGAGACCATGACATGGTTGGATATGGCAAGGTACAGATATGGAAAGGTTATGAGCCACACAGGTACTAAAAGCTTCCTACTTTTAAATAAAACTTGGGTTGCAACCTTTTTGCTGACCTTAATGAACACCACAGAATTATATTCTTGGTGTAGTGTTCGGGTCAAAAAGGAAGGCATCCAATTAATTGGGAAGACAATAGGAAGTGTGTGGAGAATGTGTCAACACATTGGCCAGAATTCCAACTCATGGATGGTGAGATACATGACTAAGATAAAGAGCATTATGTAATTCAATGCAAGGTGCACTGAATAAGTATGCCTGGAGAATTGCACTCATGCATAGTAAGTGATAGAATTGTATACTGAATGCAATGATTGAATGTGTTTGTAAGTACATGCGTATATATTATTGTATATATTGTTGCATGGAAATAATTGTTATTAACAACTGAAATGTTGGTAACTCATGAAGTTGAGGACATTTCAGGGAGGTGTTAGACATTGCAACAGGAAAGTCGCAAGTCAAGTAGTCACATGAGCATTGACTACAAGAAATATTCTTCTTCAGAAAAATAAATAAGAAACTTATTGTTATTAATTATGAACATGCATATGCATAGAATGATGAGTCATTCTATTTTATTAAATTGTTTGGTAATTATGATTGAATTGCTAGATGCAGACAATTCTAAGTTCATTGCATATGGTTCTATACATATTGCAATTGAATTATGATGTATAGGAAATACTAACAATTTGTTGGTTGTATGCAAGATGAAGCATTACAGGAAAAATGGTATGCAGTTTGGTGCCTATGGAAAACCACAAGGATGGTTGCATTCATAATATGGCAACAACCAAGATGAATTATGAAATAAAATTTCATGTTTTGGGGAAAAAGTTGAATTTCCTTTTGAACTAATTGGAGCTCCTAAATGAATTCTTTTATGTTTTCTCATGATAACTGCATGTGGGTGATGTAGATGAGATGATGTTGATTAAAGTGGAATGTTCACTACAAAGAGTACCTTAGGGAAGATGTCGATTGGAGACCTATGAGGGCAGTTGGAACGCCTTGAGCCACGGTGCTCTAAGACTTCTGGTCCGGCCTGTTGCTGAAGCCCAAGGAAAGGGAGGTGTAGCAGCCGATGGACTGTGTGACAGTGAAGGTGCACACTCCTGGGGTGGGACAGGCATGTGGGGAAGAGAGACCATTGGTTGGAATGTTGCTATGGTTTGGTACCTTGGCCTAGACCATGTTGATATGGACGTCTTCTCAATCAAAAGATAAGTATCAATTCTCTATTCATTGTATGTTATGTATCTCATAATTCGTATACAGGTTATAATGTTATTAGAATTTCCTATATATATATATATATATAGCATGTATGTTCTAATGTTTCTTATGAATGAATAGGTGTATGAGCAGAGTGTGTACGTCTGTTGAGTCATAGCACTGCTAAGAGTTTGTCAATGGATGGAACATCATGGATCGACAGTCATTCGGTGCTTTCAATGAGGTTTAATTGAAGCATGTAACAAGGAACAACAAGTTGAATGCCTTCCTAAAGCAACTCTATGGAATAGAGAAATTGAGTTTCAGTTGCAGTATGGATACCAAAATTGGTGCGTGAAAGTAAAGCTGGATAATGGGATTCCAATAGCTAAACCTTGGAGCTTTTGAAGAATTTTTGAATTATATATGTGTAAGTAAGTTGCACTAAGGACAGTGAAAAAATAAGGGGAGGGGATTGTAACACCCCAAGGATGAGCCCTAGTTGTATTTGTGAATTGTAAACAAGTTTTTTAGTTTGGTGAGCTGAGTGTTGATAAGTTGGTGGGCTTATGTGTTTATTAGGCTGGAGAGCCTAAGTGTTAAAGGCCAAGAGCCTGATTTTGTATATGTAATTATGAATATCATTAATAAAATATAAACATCACTACGTGTAGACCGACCACGAAGAAAGAGTGATGGGGGACTAAGATTCCATAAGGTTGGGAAAGGGTGGGGGCTAAGTATTTCGGCCTAGGGAATAAGATAGTGGGCTTACCTCTAGAGGAATAATATTTTAATATTATTTCCTAAAGGCTAAGTTGGACAATTGATGAATGTTGTCCTAATTTCCTGGAAAGGGAACGTATGCTAAGTGGAGTGCATGCAGCTCTAGGGAGACAGGTGTCAACCTGGGCTCATGAAGTTAAAACCCAAGAGTCAAACCATGGAAGGGATTCGCTCCCATTCTTCCATCCTCCACCTGAACTCGTTGGCCTTGGATGTCAACCTTTGGTTACCTACACACAGTTGAGAAAACCGCTCACAGGAAGGGTATTTGCTCCCATTCTTCCATCCTTCGCCTGAACTCGTTGGCCTCGGACGTCAACCTCTGATTACCTACGCACAGTTGATAAAACCGCTCACATGAAGAAGGTTCACTTGTCATTTCCCACCTGTCGTCTAACCCATTGGGGCCTCTGTGTCTTCTCTATGCATAATGATGCATCTCTGAAAACTAGAAAGGGAATCCGACCCGTGTGATTCGGGAACCCAGTCTATCCCCAGTCTGAACCTGAAATCGGGATGATCGACCTTTGCATTGTTTCCTGGTCACGTACCCTAAAACCTGTGGGAAAATTGACGGACTGATCTGTGTCTCTGGGGAAATATGAGTATCCCATATTTTTCTGAGTCGTGTGGTGTCATGACTGTGGGATGTTCTGGCTACGCATTTCCTAGACTGAGTGTGGCTCACTGCCTTGTGTTCGCCTGAGCTGTGTTGTGTCTTAGTGTTAGGTTGTTTCCATTTTCGGTGTCCATAATTTTTGTTGTTGTTGTTGTCACCTGTATGCTAGTCGAATGTTGTTGCGGTATTGCTTAGAAGCTTAATTGAAGAAGAAGGCTATCAGGCCTATGAGAAACTCTCCCAGGAGAGAGAGTTCTATGGGAAGTGAGTTCTCTTGGAAGGTAGTCACGTAGAAGCTACAGTACTCTGAGACTTCTAGTCCAACCTGTTGTTGAAGCCCAAGGTAAGGGAGGTGTACTGGCCGATGGACTTGTAGTAGTGAAGGTGTACACTCCTGGGGTGGAGTAGGCATGTGGGGAATGAGGGTCTGTGAGTTGTGGGCGTAAGTGGCTCCTGGGATAAAAGATCCTTCATGTTGTTTGTGCAACTTCCTTGTTGTCATTTCCAAGCCTAGAGTTCCCTTGCCTGGTGGAGCTTAGTCCCAGCTTGGGGGTGACCTATTGTTGAGCGTGATGAGAAGTGTGATCTATG
>SNQJ01S0266019.1:0-11953 GCA_010110895.2 Picea sitchensis | reverse complement strand
TACATGGACCAGCCCCGGGGATTTATGCAGGACTCATCTTTGGTCTGTCGACTGAAGAAGTCACTTTATGGCCTCAAGCAGGCTCTGAGGGCATGATATGCCAATATGGACTCCTACCTGTTGTCACAAAACTTTGTACGTTGTAAATCAGACTCGAATGTATACATGCTCAGGACAGCTGATTCACTTCTACTTTTAGTTATGTATGTCGATGATTTGTTGATCACTGGTTGCTCGACTTCAACAATTGTTGCAGTGAAGAGGATTCTTCATGACAGGTTTTTGATGACGGAAATGGGTCCATTACACTTCATCCTTGGACTTGAGATCAGTAAGGATGCATCAGGCATCAAACTGTCTCAAGCCAATTATGCACGAGATCTCCTTGAGAGATTTCACATGACAGACTACAAGTTTTCTCCAACTCCTTTCCTATGAGGAGTCAAACTTGAGGATGTCGTGGAGACTCCACTAGTTGACAACACACTGTACAAATAGCTAGTGTGGATCTTGTTGTATCTTACACACTCCAGACCAGACGTCTCATATGTAGTTGGCACAGTTTCCAGGTTCATGCAGGAGCCGCATGAGCTACATTGGAAAGATGGAAAGCATATCCTTCGATACGTATAGGGAACCATCACCTTTTGGATTCATTATGCAGTAGAATCTACATTAGATCTCATTGGTTTTACTAATTCAGACTGGGCTGGCGATAGCATTGATCGCAAGTCCACATCTGGTTACTCACTCAGTCTTGGTTCCGGGCCTATCTGTTGGTCAAGCAAGAAGCAAGCTGCCATTTCTCTATATTTAGTCGAGGCAGAGTACAGAGGGGTAGTTAACATAACCATTCAGGCTATGTGGCTACAACATTTTCTCACTAAGTTGGGCATTCAGTTTCATCGGTCGATCGTCATTTGGTGTGACAACCAGAGCACTCTAAAGTTGTGCAGAGATCCAGTTCAAAGGCAGCGGACGAAGCACATCGAGATCCACATGCACTACATCCGGGACTTAGTACACGAGGGGATCATCGACTTATATTTCTATCCTTCAACAGAACAGACGGAAGGCATTTTCACCAAGACCTTCACTGAGCGGAAATTCCATTCTCTACGAGGTCGTCTTGGAGTGAAGGACACAGTTGCCTANATGTTTAGGGGGGGTGTTGGAGTTACTTCACACACACCTAAGATTTCTTTTTCCTAAGGTTTTTATTTGTTTATTAGTCATAATTAGTCATTATCCAGTCTCCTATATTTTAGGAGATAATATTCCACCTGGAGAATATTCTCTTTCAGTTCACACTTTAGTTTGACTAGTTGAGTTGAGTTTAAATGTTGCATTGGGATCATCACCATGCAACATTCAGATCATAAACATGCTAATTTGACCTTGCCTTGGTATCATCACCAAAGTGGTGCATTAGCCTTGATTCATTGAGTTAACTTCTCACTACTTTCTGTTCAGTCAGTTAACTGAAGACTAGTTGACTAGTTAACTCAACTAGGTGGTAGTTCACTCTCGTAACTTCCTGAGAGACTAGAATAGATGGCAGTTCACTCCCGTAACTATTGGTGTGTGTCCAAATAACTCTAGACCACCACTATGGTGACTTGGTTCACCTCAAGTCGAACTCATTGAGTTATATAGAGTATATCATGTGTAAATTATTCATTATTCAAAATGGTTAATGAGAATTATTTCCATTCTTTCTCTCCTTCTTCTTCTTTTTCCAATTCTCTCTACAAATGTTTGTATCATTATTTAGCTAGATCTATTTTGTGCAGGTTCAACACATTTACACTTAGTCTAAACTACATTCTTGAACAATTATTGTACTCATTAGAGAAACAGAAATGGGTCACCAAGATGTTTGGGCATGATTATGAGATCATATATAAGAAGGGTAAAGAAAATGTTGTGGATGATGCTTTATCTAGATAACTCAAGGATGGGTCACTCTTTTCCTTATCATTACCAAGTCCAATATGGATTGAGGAGGTCCCAATGAATGTCTAGAAAATGATACTTTAAGTCAACTCATCCAATAGCTTCAAGTAGATCCCAACCTACCTAAAATTTATACATGGAAACAAGATACATTGTGGTATAAAGGGTGCATTATTCTGACAAAATWTTCTTCCCTAAAACAACAACTCTTAAAGGAGCTACATTCATMACCAATAGCTATTCACTCTATCTTTCATAAAACCTAATAAATAAATARGTGTTCATTATTCTRGGATAGCATGAAATGAAATATCCAAGACTTCATAACATCCTATGATGCCTATCGAAGAAACAATGGAGAGATAGTGAATTGCAAGGGTCATTGCAACCATTACCAATCCCAACATAGATTTGGATAGACATTTCATTGGATTTTATCATGGGACTCCTAGAAGTAGGCAACACATCATTCATCATGGTGGTTGTTGGTCATCTTTCAAAATTTGCTCACTTTTCTACCATGGCTCATCATTTCACTCCTTCCTCAGTATCCTAGGCCTTCATGGATTATATCTTTAACCTACATGGTATACCAACATCAATTGTCTTGGATTGGGACCCCACATTGACCAACAAATTTTTGTAGGTACTATTTAAAATTCAAGCTACATAGTTGAATATGAGCACTACATATCATCTTGAAACTAAAGGTCAAGCAAAAGTGGTTAACAAGTTCTTAGAAACCTATTTGAGATGTTTTGATTTTGAAAATCCACACGAATGGCCTCCCCTTGTTGAATGGTGGTACAACACTACTTATCATCGAGCCACCAAAATTACACTATATGAAGTTGTTTATGGCCAAAACCCCCTATTAGTGGCATCCTATGTACCAAGCACCTCGAAGTTTCATGCAATAGATAGAATAGTTCACACCAAAGAATCCATTATCCTCGAGGACAACTTGTTTATGGTGCAAAATCAAATGAAATGACAAGATGATCAACATAGATATGGTCATTATTTTAACAAAAGGGATCAAGTGTTTATTTGCATGTAGCCTTATAAACAAACATCACTCAAATATAAATATCCCGAGAAGCTAGCTCCCAAGTTCTATGGTCTCTACCAAATCATACAACGCATTGGTCAGATCACCTACAAGATAACTCTCCCAACCCACTACAATATTCACCAAGTCTGTCATGTTTCATGTTTGAAGAAAGTTGTGGGATCAAATTGCAAAGTGTAGACAAAACTATAAGAAATTGATGAAGATTCCATTTGGCTCAAGCCAGAAGCAATATAGGATACCAGAGAGTGCTAGCTACACCAACACATGATCAAGGAAGTATTGATCCAGTGGAAAGATATGCAGCCAAAAGATGTCACATGGGAGTCGACAACAATTCTACAAGAATGTCCTCTCCTTCATCCTTGAGGACAAAAAGTGGGAGGATGTGTTAGGATACTACACTAACCCCCTTACTTAGATGCTTTATTAATTATGAGGCCACTTTCCTTGAATAAGGCCCATTAAATATCTACTTAATAGTCACTCATTGTAATAAAGGGTCATTTTTAGTGTTAAGGCCCAAATTAGTTGTCTGGCACTAATTATAAGGGGGGACATAGGTAATTATGATTCTCTATGGATAGTTATATATTTAGTAGAAGGTTATGTATTGTTTTTTCAATAATTTCTATTTTATTTGGAGCATTTCTCTTGGAGTTTTCCCCCTTGAAGAGGCAAGTGAAAATATATAGTTCTCTATGTTTATCTCTCTTTTCTCTTGCGTTATTGGATTTTGTACTACATTTTATGTGATTTCTCAAAAGTTTTTGGGTTAAGTACACTACATTGGGTTCCATTATGGATATATTATCTAACACCTTCAATCAAAGAAATTTAGATATAAGTGGACAGTCGTGAGTATAATGTCCATAAACACCACAAAAAGTGCAAGGCTGGTTAGTATGAATTTGATGTTTCTTACCTTGTTTTGGTTGGGAACCATGATCGTGAATTATGTTTGCAACATTTTTATTTCCTCTAGTATTATTGTGCAAGTGATTTTGGTTTCCTTGATTCTCTTGATTCTAAATTTGGTCATTCAATTTTCCTTTCCCGTTATTCTTATTTTTGTTATTATTATTCGTATTTTGGTTTGGGGGTTAGAAACATTCTACTAAGCATACACCTATCCTTCTTGAGGGAGATCAATTTGACCAACATTAATTGGGGGTTGAGGTACCATAGCTAGAGGTAATAATGTTGTTGGTGGAGGGCCAAGAAAAAGATAACATGGGTTCATGATCACCCCACTACATGTGAAACTAGTACAAGTATGACCATGCATGTGTTGGTGTGTAGGAGGAATTGAATAAGATGTGCTAGATCATACTTGAGATGAAAAATGAGATGTATCCAATGGAGGATTAGGATAATTGTAAGGCATCGAGGGACACCATATAGGAGGTGGGGAATAAGTAGTAACTCCACCATATGTATTATTTTACACATTAGGTTGATGGGTATATGGGTATCGATTACTTTGTGAAACCCAATGACAACACCAACAACATGGGATTCCCATGGTGCAGACAAGTCACCTAAGTGAGAGTAAGGATCATTGGGAAGAATGGTGTACAAAAACCTTGATTGGGCATAAATCAAGTCATATTGTTGGGATTTTGGGATGTATTCCTTCTCAATTTTTGGCATGGTAATGCCCATGTATTTGGATATAGAAGAAAGTAAGGGTTTCAAGAACTAGTCCATTAGTAATTATTCATTAATTTTGGCATTACACAAACCATGTCACCTATGTCATTCATGGGTATGGTCTGTGATATGAGTGGCAGTAGTCTGACAAATATTGGTAAGGATTTCAATTCTTACATCATGGTGAATTGGTAGTTGGGAAAATGTCAAGATACTTTGGAAATGGAGTTAAAGGTTATATGTTATTAGTAGGCTTATCAATATAGAATTTGGCACCCACACCTATGAGGGTGTGTTGGAATGACCCAAGCATAATCAATGTTCAACAAAAAAGGGTATTTCCACATAGGATGAACACCTTAATAAATGAATCACACAACTAGATCAAAGATAAGGACACTATTGTATTACATGGTTAAAACCCTAATTAAGGGAAACAATACATGACCCTAGCCAACACAAACACTTGAGGCAACATATTAATGCAAAAGAAAAATTTGTACAAGAGAGTTTCTCTCAATCAATATTCAACAAATGACCCTCCATGATATTTAAATAGAGATCACATACCGATAAGTTTGAATACATGTATCAATAGACATTAGTATTGAGGAGAATATGAGTTTCCATATCACTTTATGTTTAGAACATATCAGGACTGTCGAATTACATAATACAAATACATACTAGTGCACACTAAAGAAACACACTTTTACCTAAAGACACATTAGACCAAGTTGATATTAACTAACTCCCGAGTGTATAAATATCCTAAAATCCTCACTTAAGAACAACTTGGGATAAGATTGAAAGATTTACAAAGGTGGCAGATTAGGATAAGGAAGGAGGCATTAAAAATTATTGTAATTACAAAGAGATTTTTATTTAAATTAATTATGCAATATTTATTTTCAAAGAAAGCTTTGGTTGAATCCAATGAATTAGATATCCTAACAAATGTGTCAAAAATTACAGATAATTAATAATAATAATTGTAAATATGTCATAAAGTGGCTAACCCATGCCAAATATAGAAATTGAGAAAATAAGTAAGAATTAAGTTTAATGTAGAAAAGGAAAAAGTAAATGAAAAATCATAAGAACATAGAAAATTTATAAAAAATGTACAATTAGTCACCTCAAAATCAAAATATCACTTGGGAAGTTACAAAAACTTTTTTTTTTCAATTTTTTAGTAAACAAAAGTTAACAATAACATATGAAATTTTCCACATAGCATTTTTAGAAAATTTCATATTAATTGTTTTTAATTTAATTTTTGTATTTTAAAAACAAAATTACAATGTCAAGTATTTATGTCTTATTGGTAATCTCTTTGACTAATCACAAAATGGAATAAGTGAAATTTCAAAATTCTAAAATTCAAAGAACTTTGACTTGCAAATGAAAAGTATACGCCCTACTTTTTCAAGGACTAATAAGAAAAGTATTAATGTTTATAGTGAAAGGAATCAACATAATATTCCATTTCATGTAACATATTATTTGTGTGGATCAATGTAACCAATAGTCAAAATAATTAATATACTACTTGTTATGGATGGAGGATGTTTGAAGGAGCACTCATAGGTTCTCACCAATAATAGATTTAATATATGTTTAATTTACAATGTAGTGTTTTGTAAGTATTATTGATGAAGATATTTTTAAGTGGGTTTTAATTGGTATTGGAGTATAATTTAAAATTTTTTTAGTTGGTGAATTATTATTGTGCTAAGTTAGGTTTTTTGTTTTTCATGTGTTTCACAACACCGGATATCAGTGCTCGCTACATCCATGGAAACCCTCCCAAGTATTTTTGGAATATTGGGGGCTCAATAACAAGAGCATATTATAAACCCATTTAAGGGCACAACTTGTCACTCACAAGGAATTGAACCCAGGTGGGGAGGGTAACAATCATTCCTTCCAACCACCTAAGCTACATCCAATGGACAAAGTTCGATTGTTATGTAACAATGACCAAGCTAATATTATAAGAGTTGGTGTTTATCAAAATAGTAATATCATTAAATATTTGACCAAGTTTTATTGTGAAAAGCTTTTGACCAAGTTTTATTGTGAATTTTTTTATTATTAATAACTCTATAATAAAAATAATAAAAGAATCTAAATATTATCACTAGTTAAGACAAGGTTGTTGTATTGCAATAATGAGTTATAATAGATTGTATAACAAAATAACCTAAAGATTATCACTTAATTAAGACAAGGTTGATGTATTACAATAGATTGTATCTTGCTTTGAAAAAAAAGTGATATTTTGATTGTCATCCTAACAACTATTACTTTGATTTGATGGGAGATGTGACTATTAAATGTTGTATAAACTATTAGTCATGTTTCTTCATATATTATAAGAGGAATTATATCGTACCTTGCTTTGAAAAAAAAAAAGATTTAGATTGTCAACCTAACTAATATGACCTTTTAGGTGAAATATGACTATTAGATGTTGTATACACCATATCAATAATCATCGTTGGTCTATGATAAAGGAAGGTGATGTGAATGGCATAAAAATTGAGTAGAAAAAAAGGAGATTGAAATGTACAACATTTCTTTTTATTCCTTTTTAAATTACATTTGGTGACGTGATTGGCATAAAAACTGAGTAGAAAAAAGGAGATTGAAATGTACAACATTCCTTTTTAAATTATATTACTTTTTATACTTTTTAAAATACGAGACATAATTTTACTATGATTAATAATTTTATTATTATTTATTCTCTCTTAACTTATAAAAACAATAATAAATTAATATACTTTCATTTTTACTATGTTTAAATATCAAAAATAATATTTTTAAAAATATTCAATTTAATTCTATTTATTTGTGCGATAAAATTTATTGTTGATAGACATAATTATCATTATCACTATCACTATCATGCATAACAACAAATTAGAATGGTAATAAACTTTAAAACAATTTTTAAAATTCAATTCAAATAAATAAACATTTAGAAAAAATGTTAATGTCATTATATTACAAAACATCAATTAAACAATGTTTAAAGATAAAGTTAAAATATTTTATTTAGAAAATGACACCTATTTTATTTTATTCATTATAAAGTAGCATTAATATAATATTTGGAGGATAGGATTGGTGGTCATATTTGGTTTCATATATGAGATTAAGATTAGATGTTATTTGAAACACATAACCACATTGTTGTGGCCTTATTGATGACAATATAGAATACTAGCTTTCTTGTAAATACTCTCTAGGTTGAAACCATTTTTTTTTGTCCTGGAGTAAGTACTAAAATTGATTATGATTGGTTAAGACATTATCTTCCTTGAATATAAAGAAACAATGGCCCAAGACCTAGGGACATCTGGCAGGAGTGAAACCCTACCCCCTTATGGACCACCAATAGGTTGTTTCAAGGGGTGTGGTTTTTATTGAAAAATAATAATGAGATAACTCACATTCACAATAATAGTCAATAATAATTGTCATCATTGTTAGTTGACACTAAGTTATGATAGATCTTCTCACTTTTTTAAACAAAATAATAATGACCATATTAAAAAATATAATAATTATTTACTTATAGAATATTAACACCTATTTATATGTAATGATTTATACTAATCATTATAAATTAGTACTACCATAAGTGATGTCTTTCAATAAGAGGTATTATGGTTGTTTACCTAGTGAGTATAAGTGGTTTGCTTAATTTTCTTGTTTCATTGGTGAAATTTTGTTTTATTTTTTACTATTAATATTTCTTTATTTCACATTATCAACGAGTGTCTAAAATTAAATTAAATCACCAAATTGGTGGTAATTTAGTAGAGATCTCAAAAATATGTATCAAAATTACTCTCTCACTAGGGGTTAGAAAAAATTAAGTGGATCCATCTATCATATTGAAGAACGATATTGGAACATCCCTCTATCACCTTAAAGAAAGAGATTGGAACTTGTTTGGTCTTTAGAAACCACTTTAATAGAGACGACATGGAGTATGGGAATTTTAGGTCTACAAATTGCATAATGTATGGGTAATGGTGGTTTTGAAAACTGTAAATCTAATAATGTAATATGGTGATGTTGACCAAAAATTGATATTTTCCTGCTGATAATAATGTTTTCCCACTCATGGAATAATAAAAAATTGATATCATAAAAAGAAAATTGTTGAACGATAACAAGTTCATCACGTATCCCTTAGTCTTAGCTTCATCACGCATTTTTCGTATTCAAAATCCAATTTTGTATGCTCAAGATATCTAGGTTTGTGTTTAAATGGAAAAAGGCGTTTCTTCCATGTGGAACAAAATTAATTTCTTAGAACTACATTTAAACTTTTGTGGGCCCAAGATCCATGTTTTCTTGAATCTTCGCAGGCCCAAGACTGTTTTTATTTCTTCTTGTTCTAGCATGGTGGTTTTACTTACCACACGTCCCATGCTCTACTCTTCTTTCTTCTCTTTTCCCTTTAATCCCTCTTATTCCATACTTAAGTTTACTTTTATTTCATTCTCCATGGCTTGGAAGACTCACCACTCACCTTACCTCATCTCGCCAACCTACCACACTCCTTACCCACTTTGCCTTTATCTCCTCTCCCCTTCCCACCCCCTTTACCCCATACTTAGTTTAATTTTATGATTGAGCAGGTTGGTGGACTCATAAACTCCCACACCTCCCTCACTCCCCAACCCAACACTTCACTGCCTTCAAATCCCCACCCCACCCCCCCCTACCTCACCCTACATCACTCCCTCACCTTCGCCACCTACATTTCTCCCCTTCCCTATAATACCCATTCCTACCCCTCTCGTTCAACTTTTCCCAATTAAACTTTATTTTAATTACATAAACTGTTAACCAACCAGATTATTACACATGGCTTCCAATGAGAACACTACACATGGAATCCTATGGAGGGATGCCACATGTCAGATCCAATATCCACTCACTTGATGACACATGGAAGACATATGGCACCACACAACTTGTCACACATGGAAACAAATGGAAATATGACATGTGGCAGATTATTGACCCATCACGAAAAGACACATGGTGACATTTGGATGGATGACTCATCATGTTGACTAGGCATGAGGTGGAGGTTGACTGGGTATTTAAAATATTATTTTATTAATCATTTTCCCAAAGAAGGTCAAATTAAATTACCAATCTCCATAGTATTATCTTCTCATATTTTTCATTAAGTGTATAATACACTTACTATTATATACATTAAGTATTTCAATATCCCAATACACATGGGATAAACATTTTTACCAAAAGGTTGAATTCTTATGAAGGAAAAAACAAATTTGAATCTAAGGGCCCAGATTACCCCATCAAAGTTGATCAACATTTTTTTTTAATTTTATTGAAGAACCAAAGGGACCCATTTCAAGATACGAACATCAATGATGCAAATGCATTAATGATATTTAATTGAGGCATTAATTAAATCAATTATCTCCAAGAAAGAAAAAAGACCTAACTACTCAAGTAGTTATAAGAACCGTTTTAAAAAGAAGAAAGGAATCATCAATGATTTGATCACTGAGACAGGAAGGGGAAGACGATCAAAAGAAGAAAGTACAACCATCAATATGGAGTGAAGCTTTTGATCAATGTAAAGAGATCTCCATATTCCCCACCCTTTTTATTCTTCTACAACATTTTCTCAAAGATTTATTATTGAATCTTTGAATTAATCACAAGGCTTAGACTCTTGAGTGTTCTTCTTAAATTCTTCAAAATACTTTTCTAATATGATCATGGAGTATTACATCCATGTAGATGACTGTCAGGGATTTGTTTTGTGTATTGTTGAATATATTTCATGAATAAAACTCTAGAAAAAATTACTTTGAAGTATGCTTATCAAATTCTCTTTTGTTTTAACTACAATACTCTTTTAAAATTCGTTGAATGATCAAAATCATTTCCTCATATTTATAAAGAGAATATACAGATGTATTATTTGTATGTGATTAATAAGGTTGTATATATGATGATGATCAAAGAGATATTCTGATATTGAAGCCTCCCTTCGATTTTTTTGTTGTTAAAATAGTTCTTATTACACTTGAAGATCAGATCAAGTTGTTAAAAAACCATTCTATGTATAAATTAAAGAAATAAGTATATGGATTTTGTTGTCTAAGCATTCTTCCTAATCCACGATATTCAAGATATATCTTTTAGCCAAAGATGAGTACACCTCTATAAAAATGCAGAAGATTTCATATCCTCGTGAGGTTGTCGTTTCGGTCTTAATAGACTCAAATATCAATAGACGATTTTGTTGGAGTTACTTCACACACACCTAGGATTTATTTTTCCTAAGGTTATTCCTTTTTTATTAGTCATAATTAGTCATTATCCAGTCTCCTATATTTTAGGGGAGAATATTCCACCTAGAGAATATTCTCTTTCAATTGACACTTCAGTTTGACTAGTTAAGTTGAGTTTAGATGTTGCATTGGTTTTGTCGCCATGCAACATTGGGATCATCACCAACTCACTACTCTTTGTTCAGTCAGTTAACTGAAGACTAGTTAACTAGTTAACTCAGCTAGGTGGCAGTCCACTCTCGTAACTACCTGAGAGACTAGACTAGGTGGCAATTTACTCTTGTAACTGTTGGTGTGTGTCCAGATCACTCTAGACCACCACTATGGCTCATTATTTACTCATGTATCCTATATCTATTGTAAATTATTCACTCTTTGTGTGTGGAAAACGGTTAATGAGAATTCTTTCCATTCTTTCTCTCCTTCTTCTACTTTTTCCAATTCTCTTTGCAAATGTGTGTATCATTGTTTAGCTATATATATTATGTGCAGGTTCAACACATTTACATGGTATCAGAGCCGACAGACTACTAATAAAAAGCTACACCAAATTGTTTTGTAGGTACTGAAGATTGAAGACAACAAAAAGATGGATTATTTGTCGGAAATACTTCTCATGCCTCACAACTATTTGGAATGGAAGGTGAAAATTTTTCTTCTACTAATATGAAAAGGATTATACCAAATAACCATGGCAATGGAAGTAGAGCCTGATTCTATCGATGATAAAAATGACTGTCTCAATAGACAAGATATGGCCATAGGATGTATCCTCTATTTTATTTCTCCAAAAATTCTCCATCAAGTATATGATGACTCACACAAATTCACTCCAAATGATTTATGGAGCAGATTGGAGGTTTTATTTGGGAATAAGGAAGAATGCATGCAAAATGTTGACAAGATA
>SNQJ01S0266018.1:0-11953 GCA_010110895.2 Picea sitchensis | reverse complement strand
AATTAATTGCAGAATAAATGAAAGGAACAACTATGCAAGATATATGAATGGTGTAAATAGTAGATATGGAAATGTTCGTGGATTTTCCAATAGAAATTATAATCCATTTGATCCATTAATGGATCAAAATATTGTATGCTACAAGTGAAAGAATCTTGGTCACAAAGCACGAGATTGCAGAGATATGGAGGAAGATGATCCTATGCCAAATGTCCCCATACCAACTACAGTATGGAGAAGGAAAGAGATTCCAAACAATGAAGATTGTTGAATAGCATTGATCGCTAAAGAATATGAATGGCACATAGACAGTGGGTGCTCATCTCACATGACTGGGGATAAAAACAAATTTGTCAGCTTGAAGAAAAAGGGTGGCAATGTTGCATTTGGAGATAACTCATCAGCGAAAATAATTGGAAGAGAGATAGTAAATCTTGGAATTGAAAATGTTAAAGAAGAAAATGTCCTATTGGTTGAATATCTGAAGTATAATCTCCTCAGTGTAAGTAAAATGTTTGATCAAGGTTACACTCTCACATTTGACTCCTGAATATGAAAAATCAGAGAAGAAGATTCAGGAAGATTGGTTGCAACCACAACAATAATACCAAGTAACATATACATTCTATAGCAAGAGAAGAGAAAGAATATTGAAGACACACGAAAGAGATCAAAGGAATAAAAATATCGGAAGACTGAAAAGAAAAATGTACTATTAAGCGCCATATGTTCAAGATGAGCAGCCCCAAAGAAGATAGTTTCCTTGTGCCATTGAAATCAAGGGGAGAATCCCCACCCTTTTCCATTTATTTCAAACAGGGGAGAGTAACCAGGAGCATGATGGCAGGGGGAGCATGAGTGTTGCCATCAATGTCAAAGGGGGAGATTGTTGGAAGATTGGTTGTTGTCAGTGATGTCAACTTTAGTTATTGGTTTTGGAACCCAAATTTGATCAAGGAATTTGGACATGAAGGACACTACACATGCAGATACAACACCCATGGATGGATAGTATACGTCATTTTTTTTCTGATGATAGGTGGCATGTCACGCGGATCCTCGTGGTTGAGGAGAAATGATTTTTTGAAGATGACAATGTGCATTGAAGAAGAAAGTACAGGTCAGACATGAAGATACTTAAAGAAAAGAATTACAAAATAAGAAAGTGATAGTTCAACCCTAATGACAAAAGGAAGTGTCATAAAAAGTATAAACACGCATTGAAGAACATCGTATTTTTTCCATCCATGTACACAAGTTTGAAGAGAAACGTTGTACAGGGGAAGCCTTAGTCGGAGTTGCAAGAGCAAGAAGGTCAAGGTACATGTGCGAGGATTGGTTTTCTGATAAACCATAATTCTTAAGGTCCTCGTTGGTTTCATATAGAGTGTCCCGCGAGGTCCTTGTGGGTTTCATAGCCTCTTTCAAGTGAGGCACTGGTAAATTCAAGAAGAAGGGTTGGAAGAGACTACAGCAACATCTCTTGGAATCTGGTTCAGGTTTCTTTATAATGGTTATGTTATGTTGATGATGATATCAGTAATATGATGATGTGAAGGATTTTTATATTTTGTATATTCTTGGGTGGAAGGAAGGGGAAAGGATAGAGTTTAACCCTCCCTTGAAAGTGGAAGTTATTGTTTCCCTTATTTGGAGGTTTGACCCTCCTTTGAACTTGAAGAGTTATTTTCCCTTGGAATTCATTACTTCATTTGAACAATAACTTAGGATTACTTCTCATATATGGTGCATGGTGTATTGGTGTATCTCTTATACTATTATTCATTGTTCATTGGATATTCTTCATTGCTCATTGATATAAATTGAATATATATAATATGGATTTGAAGTATAAGTTGAAAAGTGTTTGAAATTGTACTTGCACTGATTCACCCCTCTCGGTATCAACAATCTCTATGGTAGTAGTGGATCAACTAGAAAATGCGCCCATTTTTCTCTACTTTCTTATCAATTTTAAATCAGAATCACGATGGTCATGTGAGATTCATGTAAATAGTTCAAAACTACATGGAGTCCCCAAGATTATTGTAAGTGAGAGACAATTTTCACGAGGAAATTTTTGGAATGGATTATTTTTCTTGTTTGGGTATTCAATTGGCTCATAGATCATCTTACCATCCCCTCAATATGATGGGAAAACTGAGATTGTGAAAAAATTTCTAGAAGGATATCTTCATTTCTTTGCATTCGATATGAACACAATGGAGTCAAGTGGTTTCCCTTAGTGGAATAGTGGTACAACACATCCTTCCATACTTCATCAAAATGTTCCCATTTAAGGAACTTTATGGATATGATCCTCCATCCATCACATGCTTGGAAATGAATGCAAGATTCAAGTAATGTAGGTTATAAAGAACCATCAAGGATCCTCAGAGCTATTGAAGGACAACCTAGTTATGGCTTTCTAGGTAGGATGAAGCAACAAGCCAGGATCAACATGCAGCGATTGAAGAGATTTGAGTTGGGGTTAGGGTATTTCTAAGACTACCAACCCTACAAAAAATGTCCCTCAGAAAAAGCAACAAAAGAAGGACAAAGGTTTTACCAAGGATTGGAAGTATGGCTTAAAAAATTGGAGTTTCCTCCATCTTCCACATGTACATTATTCCATGTTTCTTTTTTAAATAAGGTCATCGGAAACAATATCCTAGTCCAAAATATTTTACCAAAGATAAATGAAACAATAATTAAGCAAAGCTGAGAAATTGAACAATTTTAGAAATTGCCTCATCAAATGGAAGAACCTACTAGTGGAAGGAAGTGACATGGGAGATATGAGTTCTTAGTGCATAAGGACTTGTGGTTAGTCAAGTGTTGAGGACAACACTTGTTTGAATGGGAGGAGCATGTTAATCCTAGACAAATCCCATGGTCCATAGAAAGCCCATGTTATGTATAAAACCTTATTAAGCCTAAATATTGAATTATTACATATCTAGTAGGTTGGCAAGAACCCTTCATTGCACCCTTTCATCATGATTGTAATAGCTGATGATATATACATATATATATATATATATATATATATATATATATGTATATATATATATATATATATATATATTGTAAAATGAGGGTTTCCCCTCGAAATGGACTATAATTATTGATTTTTTATCCAATTTTAAGGCATTGGATCTTAACAACTTATCTTTGATGGTCATTTTGTTGAGCTATCTATGTCTGTACACACACCGACCATGAACCTTCCTTCTTTTTGAACCATCACCACTAGGTGCATAGAAAGGGACTTTGGGTGGGTTGAATGGTACTAGCCTCTAACATTTCTTGAGGTCATATGTTCAGTCTCCTTAACATTGCATATGGGTGCCTACAATGATAGAGTGTTACACTTCCTAGTTACCAAAATGAATACCATGGTCATGATCTACAGTGGGTGTAGTTCCTTAGGCATATATTCAAATACTTTATAATGATTGTCAATAAAATTTTGGAGATCATTGGAGGAAAGGGTCTAGATGTTTGAACATCTCATGGAAATAATTGTGCAATTACAACGGTCTCCCTTTCTTAATTTTGGCGTGTTGTTAGAACTTATCACTTTATAGGGTTTCCCTTGGAAACCTCTAAGTTCAATTTCCTTTCCTTACAAGAAAAATCCCATGAAAAAGTTCCTAAAAGTTAAGATCCATTGTTCCTTATGATTGTAACCATTGGACCCCTAATACAACATAATCACCACCCATTTGGATTGAAATCATGGGACTATCCAATAAATAGCTTAATACTATGGCACTTCCACAGAAAAAATTTATGATACATCCATCTGCAATCATTGCGATACAGTGATGTAAATATAAATGAGTGAAAGTGTGTCTGGTTGAAATTAATGAAGTTATGGGTATTACCATAATCAATCAACAATGTCATCGTCTTCTTTTCAATATAAAATCACATGAAAAGTTCATAAAAGTTAAGATCCATTGTTCCTTATGATTGTAACCATTGGACCCCTAATACAACATAATCACCACCCATTTGGATTGAAATCATGGGACTATCCAATAAATAGCTTAATACTATGGCACTTCCCTGAAAAATTTATGATACATCCATCTGCAATCATTACTTGATACTCTGGTGATGTAAATATAAATGAATTGAGAAGTGTGTCTAGTTTGAAATTAATGAAGTTATGGGTATTACCATAATCAATCAACAATGCCATCGTCTTCTTTTCGATATATCCTTCTATATTGAGGGTTTGTGGAACACATATGTCATCTAATGCATGAAAATATATGGTTGAAGTAATATCTTCTAGCTCTAAATATTGTGATGGTTCCAATTCTTTATCTTCTTCATGTTCACAATCTATGTAGAATAATTTCTTCTCACCGCATTTTTGCCCCTTATTGTACTTGTTGTCACAATTGAAACATAGCTCATTTTATCTTCTTTTATCCATTTTTTGAGATGTTAACCTTGTCGGTTGCATGAGATTAGGAGAGGAAACATGGTACTCTCTATAGTTTTTAGTGTCCACCATTCTAGTAGCCATATTTTTACTTCTCACTTTCCTTTCCATACTAAAAGAATTCTCTTGCCATTTAGGTTCAAAGAGACACACCTCATGTTGAATGTTCTCCTTAAAAGTGCCCATAAAGAGATCTAACAAATTACCCTCTGGAATGTTCTTTACCCTAAGACTAAGCTTTTGGAATTGTTGAATGTGCTATGTAATTGGACCTCTTTGCTAAAGATTTATCAATAGACTAAATAATGTTTTTCTCTTAATATCCCCATAATGTGCTAATTCATTCGTAAAAATGGACCAAGAGATAATAGACTCATTTTTTCATTCACAAAGACATCGGTACCAAACAAATTGATCAAGTTCTAAGTACAAGGCTACAAGAGTTACTTTTTATAAAGTTGACATTTGGTGTAGATCAAAGAATTTCCCCATCTGGAATATCCATGTTATAGTATCCTTACCATCAAATTTTCTGATATCAATCTTGGAAAATAAGTAGTTCCTTGGTGTCAAGTGGAAACCTTGATGATGTGGATCTAGAGGTGATGAATAATCATAATTCTAGGACTCAATCTGTACTAGGAATAGGTCTCAAGATCAAAAGCCTGTGAATAGTTATCAGAAGGCTTTGAATAAGGGCTCTCCACACTTTCATGATTTCCTTGCATCCTAATATCTCCTTTAAGGAATCTCTCATCTATGATATGTAAGAAGATGGCTCACATAGGATTTTGCAATTCTTTCATATTTTTATCCATCTTCTTCTCCATTTGTTCTCTATTTTTATCCATCTTCTTTTTTGGATGTGTTATTTCTTCGTTTCCTTTGTTCCCTATTATCATTCATGTTATTTTCCATCTTTTGTATTTGTCTTTGTGTGTTTACCAAATCATTATTTGTTATTGACCTACCACTCAATTCATTAAAAACAAAGTTACAAACTTAACGATAACTCTTCATAGTTCTTGTTTTTTTAGAGTGGTTATTTTCACCCATGTTTCAAAAAGTGGTGCGACCAGTGGCACCATTTTTTGGGGAGTTGGTTAAAATTGCAACTTGTTTGAAATCACACCCTTGACATTATGAACAAACCCTAAAATTGACCCTTGAACCGAGAAGTGATGCTACCAGTAGCACCACTTTTTTTTTGGAGTGAAAAATATGACCTAATTGAAACTATGGCCTTGACCACTGGCACTACCGCAAATAAAACACTAAAAATGGACTCCTAAATCTAAAAGTGTTATTAATTGATAATTTATTTATTAACTAATCTTATTTTTTTAATAATTTTACATTAGAAAATTAATTAAATCGAAGAAAAAAAAAACACCCCTAAACAAATTCCTCTTTTTCAAAGAAAAAAAAATCTTTGATAATTTATTTATTGACTAATTTTATTTTTTTAATAATTTCCATTTAAAAAAAAAAAAATCCCCGCTCTACCCTTTGCTAAGGATTTTCCATCTGCTATGGTCCTTCTGCTAAGGTACTATTGCTTACATTCTCATGCTGGAAGGCTAAGTAAGTTCACGAGTAAGTTCAGTAAGGGATTGTGGAACAGGAATATAGGTTGGAAAGGATGGATAGTGAAACAGGATGGCGAACAGAAATATGAGCCAAGATATTAGCCAAGATGAGTTAGAAAGATGTTAGGTTAACTCATGGGCCACTGCATCCCCGTGTTTTACGCCAGGTCCTCCCGTGTTTGTCTCCATGTTCTTCTTGTGTTTTCCTGTTTAAAGAAAGAGTAAATGGGTTTGGGTACATTTCATACTAAGAATACTAATCTCTTTTTATGAAAGAAACAATTATTTTATGAAACAAGAGTATCATTATAATGACATCATGAAATATGTAGAAGTGAAGGACAAGTCAAGTAAGTGGGATTGTTTGAATAAAACCCCACCGTTGAAGCCGTGTTAAAAGTAATCTGAAGGTTTAGCATTGGAATAGATTACTAAATATAAAAACTAATCCTGATCATGGAATCCATATAGCAAGAAACTAAACAACTAGATATTATTAGGATTCAATTATCCCTAATAACAATATCCCTGAAATCACACCTACGGTATCATTACCTAGCCCTTCTTACAATAGCTACTTTACCTAGGTTTTGTACTAATCAAACCACCCTGAACTAGATATCAAGCTAACTACACTATCGATTGAGGAAAGATATTGATCGAATTGACTTGATTTCTTCCCCTCAAACATAAAAGTTATTATTTTTCGTAAGACCAGCACAGTCAGGACCAAGTCAGTCTCGTCATTGCTATATTTGAGAAAATCAGTCCTAGAGGATAAGAGGGATTCGATCTAGCCGCAGGTTCCCTTATGGATACCTTGTTACGACTTCAAAGACCCCCTGTGTTATGTGCTAATAAGAACACCTTATAGCGATAAATGTTGCTATCGAATGAGAATCTCTTTCCCTCCAATATGAGTCTCCCTCTGCCCAGCCAAATGATAGAGACTAAAAGTAGGTGCACCTTTTCCAGAGGGCGACCAAACAGGAACTCGTCACACTGAGGTATCAGGTGACACATAAGGATTAAGAAACCAACCAACCTTGATCCATATAGCACTATCGTAGCTCTATGGTCGGGGTGAAATCTGTGCAAAGCGTGAACCCCGCGGTGCAGGTCAGCCTCTGACCGGATCTGGCCTATACCTTCAATTCATTTCATTCAAATGCACTCCTCTTCCTCATCATGCCCAGCCCCCTTATAAGTAAGAAAGAAATACAAAAATACATAAAGAAAGAAAAACAAATAAATGAAAAATTAGAGAAAAATGAAACAAGAAGGTCTAGAGGTCTTGTCCACCAGGGCAAGGAAATAAATAAATAAAGAAATAAAGAAAATCATTCAGGAAGGATAAAAATCATGAGCCATAGGGCATATCATAATATAACGTCAAGAAAAGAAGATAATGTAAAGAATAATAAGAATAAGAATAAAAGATAATACATACTACGAGTAAACCTAGTCAATGTCATTAACGTATACGTTTGATAATTATACGTAGAAGTAAAGACAATAGTTATTATTAGAAAAGGTATACTAATAAGTGTATAGGGTGGGTAATATGAATCGGATTCGGATTACTTCGAATAAAATTAAGGTAGGTTCTCTCCCCTCCCCGAGACACTTTCCCTTCCACTTTGAATGTTTTATTCANTCAATGTCATTAACGTATACGTTTGATAATTATACGTAGAAGTAAAGACAATAGTTATTATTAGAAAAGGTATACTAATAAGTGTATAGGGTGGGGAATATGAATCGGATTCGGATTACTTCGAATAAAATTAAGGTAGGTTCTCTCCCCTCCCCGAGACACTTTCCCTTCCACTTTGAATGTTTTATTCATTTCTGCGGGTTAAGGGGACTTCGGCTTGTCCCTTCCCCTACTTCCTAACAGGGACTTTTGATATCTTTCATATGGGTGGGAGGTAGATGTGGATGAGAAAGGTGAAGAGAAGAGGATTTGATCCTTAGCTTCATCTGGGCAATCTTCCAGATCTTCAGTAACCTCCTTCCTGTGCTTATACCTATTTTTCTTGCTCCAAGGCGAGTGGAACCTCCGACCTATCGAGCGAACCGATCAACTGTATTTCCCTAGCTAGCCCATAGTCGCAAGCTTACCCCGATGGCATGACCGGGAGAGTGGATCTATTGGATTTTCCACTCGGAAAGCATGATCTGGAGACTTCGCTCCAGTCATTTTCCATGCGTGTGAGTTTGCATGCATGAAAAAGTTAGTAAGGAGCCATACCTCTTGACCTTTCGCTCCTTCGCTCCTATCACGTTTTGACTTCGAAGGATGTGAACCTTTGAAAATCCATTGGATTTAGAAATTGTTTATATATGTAATTACGTTTTCTTATTTACGTAATTACGCTCTCCTCGTCCATGATATGGATGAGCCATTCTTCCTTTCCCCACTTCATTGCTTTGGTCAAGACGAGCTAAACGCTCTCCCCATGTCAGGCGAGCCAAACCCCAAATAATCTCTCAATTTGTTTGGCCCAATAAGTAACTCGATTGAGAAAAGAATCAATCAATTCGATATGAATTGACAAGTTCAATCCTTCGCCAATGATGCTATTATATATGTAATTAAAAAAAAAACTTTTAAGGGCTCGTAGATTAACAGGCCACGCGTGCGCTCACTGGTGCGCCCTCATTCCATATGCTCTCTCACCATGGCCCCAGGAGGGGGCCCCGAGGCTCCCCCGCCCCCGCTCCCACCTGAGTTAGACGCTTTTAGGAAGTTAGTCGTTGCATGCAAAAAATGACCTGCCTCAGATTCGCACCAGAAATTCGTTAAAAAACTAGACAGCATCCCTTCAATCGACCTACCAGCAGAAGAAACCTATAGATCTTCTCTGAACTTGGTTGAGTAGGGGCTCATTGGGAAGTTCACGGGCTTATGGCCTTCTCCCAAAGTCGTAGACGCATGGGTGCAGAGGAACTGGAGTCCTCTAGTGAAGGAAGGCATCATAAGCCATCTGGTTGGCAGGGGATTCTTCGTTTTTGTTTTCAACAACCTAGAAGACAAAAATATCATCTTTAGGAATAGAACTTATTTTATGGGCCCTCAAGGTCTGTACCTAAACAAATGGTCTCCGGATTTCGATCCAACGCAAGATGTTCCTTCGACTGTTCTGGTCTTGGTGTGTCTCCCTCATTTAACCCTGCATTGTTGGAATTCGAAGTCTCTAGAATCCATTGGAAACACCCTCGGAAAATACATCGACAAAGCAAACAGAAAGGAACAATATTCTTGTGCAATAGTATGCGTGGAAGTTGATATGGAGGCAGAACTCCCTGAAGCCATTCAACTAAAGGTTGCATACTAGTCTTACATCCAAGAATTGGTTTATGAACAGCTTCCATTTAAATGCAGGTATTTCCATGGCTATGTTCACTTCGCCCGGCATTGTAAAAATAAAGTTGAGGAGGAGGTGGAAATATTGAAAGGCGATCAATGGACTCAGGTTCAGATAGAAGCCCCGTCAAAACACAACAGCAGATCCAAAGGGAAAGGCACGTCAAAGGGGTCTGGTGTCCCCACCGCAGGGAATGGCCTTAGGGAAGGGAGCTCAACCCCCCCAATCCCATAGGATTCCAAAAACCCCTTCGAAATCCTCAGCAACCCCCTAGAAATCTAGGATCCAATGATCGAGGAACTTGAACAGCAGATCCTCCCTCCCACAATAGGAAAAAATGATGTTGAGATCCATTTTGGCTCCCTAATTGGAGCCTTCTCCTCCCCTTCCTACGAAGATATAATAAAAAAGAAACCTCCGGAAATCTTTGGATCTTCATAGGATGAGTCTTTTGAGAGACCCTCAAAAAGAGCAAGGAGAAAATATCATAAAGAAACAAGAGAAGAAGAAGTAGAGAGACAAAAAATGAAAGGAAGCCAACCCACCATTGAAATGTCCATCGGAAGGAATACCAGAACAAGGCCCCCCAAGGGAGGTCCCCCCCACTCCGGTAAATAATGTGTATAGTCTCTTGGAATTGCAGAGGCTTGGGGAATCCTTTGAAGGCCGAAGAAGTCAAATACCTTCTAAAAATCAACCCTCCCGAGATTCTCTTGCTCCAAGAGACAAAAGTTGAAGGGGACACCCTTCTAGAAACTAGCAACCATAAATGGAAGAAAAATACAAGGAAATCCATCAGTGTAAAGGGCTCTTCAGGTGGCCTTGCAACCCTGTGGGCGAAGGACAATTTTCATTTAGAAATATCCTTTGAGACTCAGCATTGGATATTCACTGAACTCCGACATATTCCAAGTAAGATTTCTCTTTCACTCTTCAATATTTATGTTCCTGTCAGGTACTCTAGGAAGAAAGATTGTTGGAAAACTGTTATAACCCTAATTTGCACCAGACATGCTTACCTAGCCTCGGGCCATCTCAGATTCCTTCTTTGCCAAAACACTACTGAACAACTCTTCTTAAAAAACCCTTTTATAAAGCCCCACGTGCCCTGCTCCATTACTGCACGCGTGTACACGGTAGATGACCCAAGACAGCCCGCGTGTACCTACAAAAGCATGAAAAAGGGAAAGTTGTTGACGGAACACACAGCTTTGGGAAAGTTAACTAAACCTTTCGGCCATGCATGGCCGGTCATTTGACCAAATACCTAGCTCCTTCTAACCTATAAAAGAAGGGGTAGTAGTCCCATTTGAAAGGAGGAAAATCATAGTAAAGAAACTATACCTGATTGAGCATTCTCCTTGTCCCAACCTTTAGCCATCCTTGTGCAAAGAGAAGTATAGAACAAAGCAGTTGGAAGACAGTGAAAGAAGAGCCCAGGACCAGGATCGAGGAGCAGTAGCCGACTTTATCATTGTAAGGTATCATTGTGAAGTTAATAAAAGAATTGTTTTTCCCGTCCCGCCATATGAGATTGTAATTATTTGGATATTGATTGCTCCATTGATTAAATCTCTAACCCATTAGTTCATAGATCAAATGCATGTGGAGTTCTTTGTTTGTCTTTTGTGAATGTAGGTCAGCAGTGGGAGGAGAGTTGCAGTCAAAGAATGACCAAGCGCAAAAAGGGATCGACATCAAACACGAAAAATAAGGTACGTCAACTTAATCTCTTGAGCCTTGTATTTATATATGATTAATGGGGGTTTAGACATGGGATGATGGTAAAAAGTAAGAATCTTTAGGTCATTTCTGCATGCATGATAAAACCCTTAGTGCTAGTCCGTAGGAGGGATTTCCCACCCACAACACAAACGCTAACAGATTTTTTAGAGATTTTCTCTCCTTCGAACATCATTCTAGCGGGAGATCTAAACCTTGTATTCGATCCAAAAGAAAAGAGAGGAGGCAACAATAGCAAGGACCAAATTCTCCCCTTTGTTGAGGAGATAGCCCATCAGTGGGATCTCCTTGACTTCAAGCCTTCGAAAGGAATTTACACCTGGACAAACAATAGAGTTGGGGTTCATCACATCTCAGCTCCCTTGGACAGATTCCTAATTCAGAGCACGTTTCTACAAGACAGGAGGATAATCTCTACCAAGATCCTTCCAAAACTAACTTCTGATCACAAACGTATACTCTTGAATTTGGAAGAAGAAGAATATATGGGCCCAATCCCTTTCCGGTTCAGCCCTCTTTGGATAGAAAAGGAGGGATTCTTTGAAACTGTCCATTCAGCTTGGTCCTCTCCTATTTCAAGGTCTCCAAGCTTTGTGTGGGAGCAGAAATTAAAAGCAACAAAACATGCACTGAAAGCCTGGGTTAAAAATCCCATGAATACCCCCCTTAGATATAGACAAGATATTGTTCAATAGTTATCAGATTTGCAAGTTGAAATGGAGACCAAAGACATCTTCAACTCAGATCTAGAGAAAGAACAAGCTGCCCAAAGCAAAACTTTTTGTGTTTTT